>BGPT01002740.1:56889-70766 GCA_003297045.1 Symbiodinium sp. clade C Y103 | reverse complement strand
CGCCTGCTCGGCAGCAAGAATCGCCGGATCACGGTACGCCATACTGGGAGCCACCCAGGCAGAGAGACAACAGGGGTAGAAACCAAACAGAAAAACAAATAGGATCAGTCAGATCCAGGTTGGTGTCACCAACCAGGCCAGTCAGGCCATTTTGGTCTTGAACACAAAATGGCAAGGTGATCAAGTGTCTGAAATGCTTGTGTCACAAACATAGCCTCATCACCGACCCTGCCTACCTTGAATGAGCTAAATACATACATATGCTTATGTATGTGTATGTGTACTGGTACATTTTTGTGTAGCAATATGTACTAAGCACTCTGAATGCTTCCCTTCCAAATCACACTTTCGCTTCCAGGAAACACTCCAGGTCGTTCTCCCACTCGCTTGGACCAAGCGCAGACATTCTTGTACTCCTGGAACTCACGCGCAGACAACGGTGGGATAACGGTGGGATTCATTTGATCCCATCTTGCGTTCGTATGAAACACCCCCATTTTATCCTCCCAAATATGTATTTTCATCCCCTACTAAACCATAGTCTATGGAAGGTGTTTAATCTTAGGGGGAAGGGATTTGTGAAAATGGATGGATTGAAACAACCAATGGACCATGTTTGGATTTTTGATTGGGGACAAGTTAGGATTTCATCTTGTGCTATGGTTGTTTTAGCATGGGAATATCGCGGGAGTATCATGACCCTCTCCTCTTGAGAATACGGTGACGCCCGGGTACCCCGTCTGATTCCAAGTGCTACCTTAGGTTTATTTAAAAAAACGGACAATGCTCAAAAACAAACCTTTACACATGTACTAAAAGCAACCCAAAAAAAAAGGAAAGTCCGGTGATACAGCACTTTTCTATACTGCTGGGGGTCCTTTTAAATCACCGTGCAATTCACACTTCCAACCAGCAAAAAGCAGCAACAACCAGTGACCAGTGGCAGCACATCACCACGGTCCTGGACCTGGAGAAATTCTGCAGACTCACCATAGAGTTTTCCATCCACCAACCAGCCGATCCACGGCCAAATCGCCATGTCAGCGATGGTATACCTCGGACCACCTGGGCCACCTGAGCCACCTGTGGGAAAACTCCATGGCACTTTGGGGTTGGTCTATGGGAAAACCCAAAGAATCCCAGGTGGAGTTCGGTGTGCGAAGCCCCACAATATACAGCATTTTGGAGCCAAACCCTAAATACGATATACTGTATATATAATATCATAGCTCGAACCAACCGTCATACCGGAGCTTTCCAAGAGAAGCTCAACCATCACCGCGGCACTGGTCACCGCAGACGTACTGCTTGTTGCCGTCTCCCAAATGCTTATCCAAGACATCCAGCAACCTTTTGGTCTCCATAGCATAACGGTTGATGGCATACTCAATCCTCACAGTTTTTCAAGGGCTGGGGTTGTTCCCTCGAAATTGAGAGTAACTATTGAGATCCTTTTCAAAAATTGGTCTGAGGGAAGCTTGCAGCGAAAATCAGCAACATCTCCAAAAACAAGTCTCTTCAACGGAGCATAGTGGTAGAAGTGTCCAAAGCCCCCACCAATGAAGGGGGCACTGCCCATTTGCCACATCAGCCAGTTTTGGCACTCCGCCCGGGCGGGATATTCCTTGGGAAGGAACTTCCCTTCCTTGTCGAATTTGTCGCACAAATACAGCAAGATTGAGCCAGACTCGAAAACCCGCACAGGTTTGGCCGGGTCAGAATAATCCAACATCGCTGGAATCTTGGAGTTCGGATTGACGCCATTAAAGCCCGAGGTAAACTGCACGCCGTTGATGGGGATGAGCCACGCATCATACTCAAAGTCCGGAAAGGCCTCAACCAATTCCTCCAGGAGGATGGTGACCTTCACACCGTTCCTGGGAGCCGAAGGATGAGGAAGGGATCAGTCCGGGGGTGTCGGGTGAATAGCACTGTTTGATGAAGTGAAAGTAAAACAATGACATAAAAACAAAGAAAATGGCATCCATGGTTCATATTCACCCATCCCATTTTCGAGTTTTCTCTATCCACCATAAACCCAAGTGCCTCCTCAAGGGCCACCTAAAACGGGCCACTCTGTGTTGATCCCACTATACCAAGTAGCGGAGTTCCCATGGAATAAAGCTGGATCTTGTGCTCACCTTTTTCCAGAGGCTTGTCCTGGTGCCCCGCGCCCAAGGGCCCAGGACTCACAAATGTCCCGGCAAGTTTTTGGTGTCCTACAACTTTTCTTACTACGATTCAACTGGAAACATAGAACTCACCACTCATCATCAATGTCACTCTTTGAGAAAGAAAACGCCCAAGAGTTTTCTGAGTTCCTTTTCGTCCCCTTCGAGAAAATCGAGCCCTGATTTCAATGTTTCCGGATCGTCTCCTCGCCCCAGGCGCCAGCATAGGGCCGGTTGGTGCCACCAAAAGTACCGCCTTGATCCTTGTACTCCCACACCTAGATGGAGGATCCCATCCAGTGCGGATCCCCAAATTTCGACCATGACTTGGTATTGAAACAACCATGGTGACTTGGGGATCCCCCATATTAAAGAAACCCCCATATGACAAGGGGATGCAATGGGATCTGGGATATACAAACAACTGAATGGTTTTTGGGTGTGAAAATGGGGACGTAGATGAAAGTATGATAGTTGATCATCCTTTGATCATCCTTTCCCGCTGGCCTATTCGCATCAAGTCGAGGCTCCCCACATTGTGCATTCTGAACCGTCAAGGCCCAAGATCATGTCGAGTTCTTTGAAATAGACTGAATCATTCAAGAAATGAGATGTGAAATGTGGAAATGGAGTCAGAAACCCTAAAAATACACAAATGGTGCAAGTCGTTGCAAATGAATAGAATTCATAAAGGCAAATCCAATTTCACAAACCATACCCCATGTACCCAATTTTCAGTATCATGCTATTGGGGGGGACCATTCAACACCATGCACCTTGGGCACCACATATTCCGCTGGCAAGGAAGGCTTCTCCTCTGGGTGTGAGGCAGTGGAGCACCCAGAGTGGTCTCATCATGCTCTACAAATGACGCATCGTTCAAGAAAGGCATGTTTGTGGGTATCCAACCCATTTTCAGACACATCCCACGTGCATTCTTTCGATGTTTTGAATTACTCTTTCTGCAGAACACATGGTAACCTGGCACATGTATAATTGAGCATTTACGAGGGCCTGGTTGAAACATCTTCAATTTATTCCTTGGAAAATCTAATCTATAAATTGTATATACAGTTTCAATTACATATTCCCTCCAAAAATATCAAAATCTTGTTGTCGACCCATCACCCCCCCCGTGTCTCGTGTTGCTCCTCAGCCATGGTACCAGGACTTAAATCAAACAATCGGCGAACGCTGCGAAGGCAAAGTCGCTTGATCCGGCGATGCATCCGGGGGAGTCAGAGGTAGAGACTGAAAATTGAACCACTCAACCGTGCGGTGAGGATCCAAGGTCTTTCTCCCGTCTTCAAAAAGTTGGAGAAAACATGAGAAAACAACCTCGCAGCATGAAATGTGAAAGAATATGTCTCAAATGTAAAAAAAAATCGCTGAGTCAGGGGCACACCAAAATGTACCTTGCAGCAGGCGAGCCGGCTGGTCAGCGGGGCATTTTTGGATGAAAGTCCCATGTTTCACCGGTTCCACCATGAAACGCTGGCAAATTTGATATGATTTGATGCAGTTGTTCAAGGTAGCAGCCAGAAAGCAAACACTGGTGACCCTGAACCATGTGGGCCTTGGGTGATACTGGCACGGGGAAGCTCACGGCTCCTTGGTCCAACACCGGTTTTTGTTCGGGTGTTGTGGCAAATCGCTGGCAGCAACTTATGTGGGTCAATCATGTCTCACACCACTGGATCTTGGGGGGGCATACCCCCGGTATTTGGACAACTTGTCATCTCACTCACTTTCCCTTGCCGAAGCCAAAGTGGAACCAAGGGCACCACTTCCCAGTGCAAGTGGACTGTAGCCCTGGACAGGAAAACAGTTCACCCGCTCGGTGGCTGAGGGTTTTCGCATTGTCATTCTGCAACAATGTTTTGTGCACAATTTTCTACCACTGGCCTGGACATTTCTTAAGTCTGTGACGTTCAAAAGGGTGAAAGAAGATTGCATTCTAAAGCTTTGTAATTAAAAGAAGTGGGGTTCATCATATTTCTGTTGCTTGAATCCCAAATGTTCATGGAAATTCTGAGGGTTCAACCCCCCAAAGTTGCCATTTTCATTTCGGACCCCAAGAATATTCATCCAACGGTTGCCTGACTTAGCATCGAACCCGGTGAAGGATAAGGCCTGAAAGGCTCGGCTCAGCTAAAGGGGCCATGGACTTTCTATGGGTTTTACGCGGGTTTTAAGCCAAAATTATTGGATCAAGAATGCGATAAAGGATATTAATGGGATACTATAATTGGATGTTGCATCTTAGTGTGGCATTAATCGGGGTATCAATGGGATATTCATGGGATATAGATGGATCAATCTAATCAACAGCTAGGATATGATATATAATCAACAAAATCCGTTGGACTTGTCTGAAACTGGGCTATATCCCTGCAGCTGTGGCCATTTAACAGGGAAAACGATGATAAACCATGGTGGGGTACACTATTTTCAATGTTCCGGTGTACTTTGGCAACATGGTTTCAGATTGGCAACACACTTTGTAAAAGAAGTGCTGTTCTGTGCATATTTCCTTCCATGTATTGAATGGAGCCAACACAGAACCCTACCAGCAGCGATGTTTCTACAAACAATGGACGGAAGCTTCTGAGATTCTGACGATCCAATCGCCTTCGAAAAGGATCTGAAAACAACATCAATAGCTGAAGAAAGTCATCCATCACTTCAAATCCACCAAAGATCCTTGGGTCAAAGACGGTCAAAGAGGCTGCTCCCAAGTTAGTTCCATCTACCAGGTAGCTTTCAAAAGCTGTAAACTTTAAACTATATATGTATGATTCAAAATATATATATATATATATATGTATATATAGTATAGTTATATATAAAATATTATACCTATATATATATATATATTATGTGTATGGTTGCGCGGGTGTTTCGCCCACTCGTTTTTTGGCCGTTTCTCTTGCACGCTGCACGACGTCATTCACATCAGTGCCTCTTGCACATGATGGGGAAAAAGGACGAGCATTTTAATTACACAGCCGCGCCGCGTGTACCCTGTCACATCGGAGGCGGGTTGAGGATGAGAAAGCGCTGCATGCTCATGTCCGGGTTGGTGACCTGAGCATATGGCGCAATGTACGGGGGAGAAACCAGAAGCTAACCAAGTGAGAGTTACTACCTGCATACATGGTCTTTTCTACAGGGGAGGCCCAGAACTCCGAAGCCAATCCAAGGAGCAGAAAACGGTACCAAAAACAGGTGCTTTTGCTTTGGGCGGCATCACCTGCAAGAGCGAAAAAACAAAGTAGCTGGTCACAAACCCCAGGGCTGCTTCCACTTGAACACAATCGTTGAAAACATGTTTTCCTTGAGACGGTACCCTCCTTAGCAATGGCTTCACAGTGGTATTTTTTCGACCAGGCCGTACTGGCTACTGAACTTGCAATCGAATTTTAGACAGTCACATAGCAATCCAAACGTTTTCGCTTGGAGGACAAACAGCTTGTTCCTAGTTAAGCAGCAAAACCACGGAAATCCACCACAACACGATTTCCAGGCTTGGAAAGCCAATCGTGCGTGTCCAGCAATGACAAATTTTGCGTGGAGTAATTCAATGTCGCAACAATTGGAATTCGGAACAAATATTTCTCATATTTACATTGGCCACCAGGCGTGACACCAAACTCCAGCTGTACATTATACTTGCCTTGAATCTTGTCCTGGTTCTCCGTCAAAAAACTCAAATCTCGGACGTCATCTAAAATAATGCCATCATGGATCTTCCGATTGAATTCACGCAACCCGTCAGGGAAATGCAGTATACCGGACCAACTTTCAGTTCCAACGGGCTTCGAAACAAGGAGTTGGCATATTCGGTCTTGCGAGACATGGAGGCACCCAGGAGCAACAAGACAGGATACCGCAAGGCATCCTGCTCAAAAAGCTTCAGCCAAGCGGTCACCTCTGCAATTTCCGGAAATGTTTTGTAGAGCTCTGGCTTGGATCTGATTCTCTTAGTGTTGCTGGCAATGAGGGCCTGAAGCTCTTGCCTTTCCTCTTCTTGCAACAGCGTTCAAGTTGCGTTTCCGGGCTGGCACGCCATCTCTTGTCAAGTACATGTACTCCTTCTAAACTTCTGTTGTCACTTTCCGCTGCTTCCACAGCTTCTCAGGCCAAGCGCCCAAAACCTGGTAACGAAATAGCTCGGCGGTCCAGACAGGGGCATAGTTTCCAGCCACGCAGAGGCCACCAGAAGAGAGACGCCGTGCCAATCTTGTTTGCCCAGACATAGAAAAACCCTCGGTCTATGCTCATCTGCAATTTCTTCCTGCACAAACCATCGCCGCACAAGTCAGTCGAGGAGACATTGGGTCTGAGCCTTTCGAAAACGAAACCAGACACTNTCTATGCTCATCTGCAATTTCTTCCTGCACAAACCATCGCCGCACAAGTCAGTCGAGGAGACATTGGGTCTGAGCCTTTCGAAAACGAAACCAGACACTGTTCGGTCAACTTCGGACTTGAACTGGAGCATGACGTGGGCATGGAACTTCCCTGACGCGCAAGTTTCTAATGTTGTGCACCAATGGCGCACTTTCCAGGGCTGGAGGTGGTTGAGGACAAAAACATTCAAGGCAAGCCATTGATCCGGAGCAGCAAATCCATTGTAAGTAAGAAGGACTGCTGTACCTCGCACCCGGTACTCATTGCGTTGCGCAGCAGCTGGCACCATTGACAAAGGAGGCTCCACACTTCTGCTGCCAGCGGAACCACCACGAGCTTTTTTCTTTGCAAGCTCCCAAGAGGCTCTAGCTTCATTCAATTGCTGTTGGTGCCGCACATTTCCGCCACGATCTGGGTGGGTCTTCAAGACAAGTTTCCGGAATACTTGCACGATGTCACCATCGTTGGAATCCCGTGTGCAACTCGCCTGCACATTGTAGAGCGGAGCCAAGGTGTGCAACAGAGCTACAAGAGCTCGTTTGGCCAAAAGCACTGCTGAGCACCCCATGACTTTGCGCAAACACGAGCCGGCGCGTCACCTATGTGAGCAGAAAGTTTGGCGGCCAAAGTTTCTCGACGCAGCGAAAACAGCACAAAAACCCCTGATTTCCAGCTGCTACTCCGCCCTACTCCGCTACTCCGGGCGAAGTGTTTCTTCCAGTTCCTATAGGCAGAATATCATTTCCAGCAACAGGTCGGAGTAAGACAGCGAAGAAAATCGATGTTTCCAGAAGCTTTCTGCAATCTAATTCCCTACTCCATCCCGTTTTAAATTTATACTATTATTGATTAGCGGGATGTACTGAATTGTCGCTGTGCATGCTTCATAGTTACAAGTCACAAACGTTAGGAGTCTACGGGGGATAGGGGGTGCAGCACAAAGATTCAAGCCCGACAATAAACCCACCCGCGCCTGGAAGTCAATGCTCTGGAGACAGCAGCTTCCAGCAAAAGTGCGACCTGGGCGACAATGAATAAGATAATTGTGGCCAAAACCATGTATCCCAGCTATATCTCTCTGGAACTACTTGTTATATGGGGCAACAATGATTGTTCCTGACGGACACCAATGGCTTGCAATCAACCGTCTGACACGCAACCGTTCCTTCTATCCAGTCTCATGGTCCACCGAATCAAACAGCTTCACCTGCAACTGGTTAATTGCTTTGGGGTCCGCACGGCGCACTCCAACAACAATTGGTCACGTATGCTGTGGCGACTTGAGCAAAATTTGCCGAAACCGCTTTGAGCCCACACATCCCACACAGGTTGCATTTCCACACTTGAATACAGCGGAAGCACCACACTTCGCAAGCGGCGCTCTTTCATTTGCCAAATGCAACTGCTTCAAAATGTCTTGTCCACAAAAGCAATCAACAGCACTGTCTTGTTTTCACCCCTTACAAGCTGAAAAAGGGACGCGCGAAAAAAGTCCGCGCGGAGAAGCATATGACAGATGAGAATATCTTGCACCACTCGGATCGCTGAGCAAGATTCAAACCATGACAAAAAAAAATAATCGCATCCATACGAAGCATCCGATTCATTGGAGCATACCAAGACCGCTTCAACTCAACACGCGATGTTTACCCAGACGTGGAATTTCATCCCTTCCCTTCAAAATCTTTCTGTGACGACAGTTGCCGTCTTTCAAACAAATCGATTGCAGAGGGAAAACCAAAAAAATACAATGTCGGGTCAAAATGACCACGTATGAAAAAACAAATGTCGACACCATTGGCTTCTGGAACCTGCACTATCTTCATAACAACAGGTCACAACATTGTCAACCCGAAAAAGCCATCAACAACCGCAATCCCACACGCACGTCACATTGGTATGAACAGATACTTCGCAATTAGCGCCAATTCAGGTTGTCAGAGGTTGGGTACACAAAATTGATCTTGTTCAAGTCCGGCGTTTCTGGTTCCTTGCGCTGCACACAAAGTCACTTACGCGTGCGTGAACACAGACGTCTTTGACATGGACGCAAAAGATGCATATACCTCGGGACCGAGTGGTGTCGTGTCGTTGTTTCACGCTGCTACACTATGTTGTGTGTTAAGAAGGTGGAGGACCGCAGGAAGCGTGTGAAGAAGGAAACCAAATATCCAACAACAATGTTTACTTTGGAGAAATCGCGAGGACCATTGGGAGGATTGAGATTCCAAGATTGAATTGCAAATTCCAGCACCGCAAGCCCAATTGAAAGTCACACCAATCAAAGTCCAATGAATGAGTTCCAAGTCAACACAGCACTGACATGAAATCATTTGAAGTTGAAATACCACAAGAAAGAATCTGCAAACGAAAATTCAAGCCAGCAAAGTTCACACGAAAAGGTTCCACGGAAGAATTCTGACATCGAAATTTCCATTCACGCCAAAGCATCCATAGCCAATTGCAAACACATTGTATTTGTCATCACAAGCCAAGCAACAATGTACAACGTACCACCAACACAAGCAAAGCCCACCCACCCGCCCAACACACAACACCGTATAGACTCACGGGCACGCCCTATGAAGCGAGCTATATTGGCTATACTTCCAAAAACAACCACAAAACTGTCACGCCCCGCGCCTTCAGGCGCGAACAACCCTGCAGTGCTGCAGAAATAAGTCGCCAAAATTATTTCTTTCAAAACTGCGAGGTGCATTACACAAGCAATCTGCAAAGGGGCAATTTTTCCGACCAGACTGGCTTAGAGCTACAATAGGCCAAAAGTCTAGCCTCCATCCATCTGCGTGCCATGTCGAAAATGGACGACGGTTGAAAGATGTTCTATTTACAATGGCTTTCATTTGGCTTCGGAAGCCGGTCTCTCCACTTCCTTTGCCTGGAAAGAATGAACACAAAGATGAAACATAAAATGGTGGAAACTGGGATTTGTCCAATCAAAAGGTGGCCACCAGGCCTCCTCCACTTCCTTGCTCTTTGCATCCAGGAGGAGTTGCAGATCTGCCTTTGACAAGCCTTTGGCGGCCTGCCATTCGCGAAAATTGGGAGACACAGCGTCCTGCACATGAAGCCAGTCCAGCACTCATGTAGGGGCAGAAGCACCTTGAGCAAACGGGTCCGTTTGCGGAGGGCGTTCTTTTCCATCTTCTTAGCTTCGCGGGCTGCTTTCTTTGCAGCTGCATGCTTTTGCTTCAAATCTTGGAGCTGTTCACACAGCACAGCCTCACAGACAATAAACCCTCCAAGGGACCCTTGCTATATTCTAGGGGGGATGGATAACTAGGTGTGTCCAAGTTGAATGCGATGACTAGCTCTTTTCCTGCCAACTGTCTACTAGCTCAGCTCTACACAATATGCGCGTGGACATATGCATCAGCGCCCTTTGAACTACAAGGCTGCCACGCAATCTTTTTGCATACAGTGTTGCTTTATAGCCGGCCCCATTTCTGGGACCGCAAACGAAGCTGAAAAGTGGCTTCGCCCCAGTGGGCCTCCCTAGTTGCTTAGTCCAATGTGAGCACCGGTCTGCCGTGAAATGTTGGCGGAAGCTTTCGCCGCTTGGGAGCTGGACCGCAAAATGAAGAAGCAGCTGGGCCAGCTGGGGCAGGCAACGGTTTCTCAGGCGGGCCCCAATGAATGTAAGACATGAAGTTCAAACGCATGCGATTTGGAAAAATGATCCNAAGCAGCTGGGCCAGCTGGGGCAGGCAACGGTTTCTCAGGCGGGCCCCAATGAATGTAAGACATGAAGTTCAAACGCATGCGATTTGGAAAAATGATCCTGGCTTCTTCCAATGTTGGCGGTGTAGCGGGAACCACAGGCACGAACTTCCAACCCAAACTTGCCCGAATCTTGTCCGACAGGTCTGCTTGCTGGTTCAAGATCCCATCTCGAAGGAACGCTTTGCTCCAATCACCAAGCAAAACCTGGTTGATGGTTTTGAAAATCACTTGCAGCCACCTCTGCGCATCGACAACACCCTGCACTGCTTCTGACTTGCTGCGTCTCCAATTTTCCATCAAGGCAGTTTTGAAAGGACCAAACACATGTGTATCACAAGGCTGTAGCCACCGCGTCATCCGAGCAGGAATAAAAACCAAACGGAGCCCGCGCTGCCGCGCCAGTTTGTAAATTGATTGGTGTATGTGTGCTTTGGCCGTGTCTACAATGAGAATGACATATCGCTCATGGACCAAGTTCCCCAACGTCTTGGCTAACAAACAAATGTATCGCCGCATTGTGGAATGGGAATTCCACGCGGACTTTTGGCGCCATAGGTGCACCCGTGGAGGGCACAACTTTTCAACACTGCGAAGCAGAGTTTTGGTGAATCGGTGCTCGTTTCCAAGGAGAACTTGAGGCAGAAGTGCTTGCACTTCTGGGTCACTTGCTACTGATGCCAGGTAGGAAACGTGCCCGCGAATCTCAGACAAGGAAGCTGCATCAGAAGGGTGCTCGCGCGAATCAGTCTGCAATTTCAGAACGGTCCCACGCAGTCCACAGAAGTGATATGCCAGGGAGGTCTCGTCCATGTTGATGAGCAAAGGCTGCCGCCCTGAAGGTGCATCGGCCACAGCTGCATTCATCCAACGGAAGAAGGCCAGGGCCTGCAACATGATGAAAAAGACGGTCCCAAAAATGGGACCGCCAGGCGGTCCCAAAAATGGGCCTGCCAAAGTGGTAGAAAATGAAAAGAAAAGGGGGGTGATAAACACGGTCCCAAAAATGAGACCGCCAGACGGTCCCAGTTTTAGGGCCGCAACTGCGCATGTAAATTCTCCCGGTTGGGTCCCAAAATTTTGGTCCAATGTGATAATTTTCAAACGAGGCACCTTGCTTTTCCTAAGCTCAGGAGAAACATGATCGTGGACCTCCAACATCCCAATGCGGGCATGCCAACGACGCCGAAAGCTTGCCAACCACTTTCGTTGCGTCCGGGAAGAGGCTGCAAACATCTTCTCCATGGCACCTTTAGTCGCCGCTGGCAAATTTGTTGGCAACAGCCTCGGCCCTTGTTCCATGATCTGGCTCCGCGATGGGGCCACGCCATGAACAAAATTTTGCACACGCAGCCAGCTGCAAAGCCTGTGCTCCACAACATAACGGCAAGCAACGACACTGTCCTTTGGCGTCACATTTGCCCAAGCTGTGGGGTCTGGCCCGCGGTGTGCAATTTCTTGCTCAAATTTGGATTTCACATCATTCACTCCGGTGTTCTTTGCGCCGAAATCTGAAGGCTGGAGTTGCAACTTGCTTTGCCCCCTTCCCCCAAGGAAGTCTGCCACAATTTCCGGCTGGGCGCGTGAGAAATGGAAGACGAGCAAAGTCCTGGGAGAGGAAGACGCATGCCAGGCTTTGTTCTGCACAGAGGACAGTCTGCGTTTCTTTTGCTGCAAGGCACGTATTTGGCGCCTTAGTTCCACCAAACCACATGGATCCGGCATTGCTTTTGTAAGCCACGTGAGGAATTGAATGCAAACACATTTGTAAACAACCTTTAGCTTGTGAAAGATGATTCGTATTGCTTGTTGGGACCTGCATGACCTATTTCTCACCCTATGGAGCAGCCACGCTTCTTGTATACCGATGCTGCAAGCCACGGCGAAAAGCATCCGGAATGACAAAAGGCACGTTCATGCTGGCATCACGAAACAGTGCTTTAGCATCCCCATACATTGCTTTGTATTCACCATGCACGGAATTGATTCCAAGCTTGCAAGCTGCTTCTCTAACTTTCAGAAACAATTTAAAGCATTAACTTATTCCAATGACATCCCAAAGGTCAGAAGTCACTACAGGGGAGGCCCAGAACTCCGAAGCCAATCCAAGGAGCAGAAAACGGTACCAAAAACAGCACCTCCAACAGTAGCCCCAGAACCCCCAGAGCTACACNTACAGGGGAGGCCCAGAACTCCGAAGCCAATCCAAGGAGCAGAAAACGGTACCAAAAACAGCACCTCCAACAGTAGCCCCAGAACCCCCAGAGCTACACCCAGCTCTCGGCCTGCAACGCATTCTGCTTGCCAGCTGCCTTTGCTTTTGCTTTGGGCGGCATCACCTGCAAGAGCGAAAAAACAAAGTAGCTGGTCACAAACCCCAGGGCTGCTTCCACTTGAACANTTGCCAGCTGCCTTTGCTTTTGCTTTGGGCGGCATCACCTGCAAGAGCGAAAAAACAAAGTAGCTGGTCACAAACCCCAGGGCTGCTTCCACTTGAACAGAATCGTTGAAAACATGAGACGGTACCCTCCTTAGCAATGGCTTCACAATGGGATTTTTTCGACCAGGCCGGACTGGCTACTGAACTTGCAATCGAATTTTAGACAGTCGCATTAGCAATCCAAACGTTTTCGCTTGGAGGACAAACAACTTGTTCCTAATTAAGCAGCAAAACCACGGAAATGCACCACAACACGATTTCCAGGCTTGGAAAGCCAATCGTGCGTGTCCAGGAATGACAAATTTTGCGTGGAGTAATTCAATGTCGCAACAATTGGGATTCGGAACAAATATTTCTCATATTTACATTGGCCACCAGGCGTGACACCAAACTCCAGCTGTACATTATACTTGCCTTGAATCTTGTCTTGGTTCTCCGTCAAAAAAATCAAATCTCGGACGTCATCTAAAATGATGCCATCATGGATCTTCCGATTGAATTCACGCAGCCCGTCAGGGAAATGCAGTAACGGACCAACTTTCAGTTCCAACGGGCTTCGAAACAAGGAGTTGGCATATTCGGTCTTGCCAGACATGGAGGCACCCAGGAGCAACAAGACAGGATACCGCAAGGCATCCTGCTCAAAAAGCTTCAGCCAGGCGGTCACCTCTGCAATTTCCGGAAATGTTTTGTAGAGCTCTGGGTTGGATCTGATTCTCTTAGTGTTGCTGGCAATGAGGGCCTGGAGCTCTTGCCTTTCCTCTTCTTGCACGACAGCGTCCAAGTTGCGTTTCCGGGCTGGCACACCATCTCTTGTCAAGTACATGTACTCCTTGTAAACTTCTGTTGTCACTTTCCGCTGCTTCCACAGCTTCTCAGGCCAAGCGCCCAAAACCTGGTAACGAAATAGCTCGTCGGTCCAGACAGGGGCATAGTTTCCAGCCACGCAGAGGCCACCAGAAGAGAGACGAGCCGTGCCAATCTTGTTTGCCCAGACATAGAAAAACCCTCGATCTATGCTCATCTGCAATTTCTTCCTGCACAAACCATCGCCGCACAAGTCAGTCGAGGAGACATTGGGTCTGAGCCTTTCGAAAACGAAACCAGACACT
>BGPT01002740.1:36864-56509 GCA_003297045.1 Symbiodinium sp. clade C Y103 | reverse complement strand
AAGGGACGCGCGAAAAAAGTCCGCGCGGAGAAGCATATGACAGATGAGAATATCTTGCACCACTCGGATCGCTGAGCAAGATTCAAACCATGACAAAAAGCCTGGACGCAGACATTACGCAACAGCAAAGCAAGAATCAAATGCGTGTGAACACGCTGGACGCGAAAACGCGCAACCAACCACAAAATAATCGCATCCATACGAAGCATCCGATTCACTGGAGCATACCAAGACCGCTTCAACTCAACACGCGATGTTTACCTATACGTTTCAAAATCTTTCTGTGACGACAGTTGCCGTCTTTCAAACAAATCGACTGCAGAGGGAAAACCAAAAAAATACAATGTCGGGTCAAAATGACCACGTATGAAAAACAAATGTCGACACCATTGGCTTCTGGAACCTGCACTATCTTCATGACAACAGGTCACAACATTGTCAATCCGAAAAAGCCATCAACAACCGCAATCCCACACGCACGTCACATTGGTACGAACAGATACTTCGCAATTAGCGCCAATTCAGGTTGTCAGAGGGTGGGTACACAAAATTGATCTTGTTCAAGTCCGGCGTTTCTGGTTCCTTGCGCTGCACACAAAGTCACTTACGCGTGCGTGAACACAGACGTCTTTGACANGGTACACAAAATTGATCTTGTTCAAGTCCGGCGTTTCTGGTTCCTTGCGCTGCACACAAAGTCACTTACGCGTGCGTGAACACAGACGTCTTTGACACCTCGCGAATGCTTCCGGCTACGAAACTGCAATTGGCCGCCATAAGCGCCCCCTAAACTGGTTGCTTGTTTCTCTTTCGTTTTCAGAAGCTTCCAGTGTTCCCTGTTTTTTGCAGCTGGACGCAAAAGATGCATATACCTCGGGACCGAGTGGTGTCGTGTCATTGTTCACGCTGATACACCATGTTGTGTATTAAGAAGGTGGAGGACCGCAGGAAGCGTGTGAAGAAGGAAACCAAATATCCAACAACAATGTTTACTTTGGAGAAATCGCGAGGACCATTGGGAGGATNTTAAGAAGGTGGAGGACCGCAGGAAGCGTGTGAAGAAGGAAACCAAATATCCAACAACAATGTTTACTTTGGAGAAATCGCGAGGACCATTGGGAGGATCGCCAAATCAAATCGAAATCCACAAATTTTCCTTGAAGCCCATGCTTCTGAGAANCAACAATGTTTACTTTGGAGAAATCGCGAGGACCATTGGGAGGATCGCCAAATCAAATCGAAATCCACAAATTTTCCTTGAAGCCCATGCTTCTGAGAACTTCGAATGGTAAACATCTTCAAGTGCAACAAGTTGAAATGGATGAATCGGCAAGTGAGATCTGAGATTCCAAGATTGAATTGCAAATTCCAGCACCGCAAGCCCAATTGAAAGTCACACCAATCAAAGTCCAATGAATGAGTTCCAAGTCAATACAGCACTGACATGAAATCATTTGAAGTCACTTGTCAGTTGAAGTAAACAACAGTGAAACCAAGTAAATAGAACATCTTTCAACCGTCGTTCATTTTTCGACATGGCACGCAGATGGATGGAGGCTAGACTTTTGGCTTGTTGTAGCTCTAAGCCAGTCTGGTCAGAAAAATGCCCCTTTGCAGATTGCTTGTGGAATGCATCTTGCAGTTTTGAAAGAAATAATCTTGGCGACTTATTTCTGCAGCACTGCAGGGTTGTTCGCGCCTGAAGGCGCGGGGCGTGACAGTTTTGTGGTTATTTTTGGAACCAGTATAGCTCGCTTCAGAGGGCGTGCCCGTGAGTCTATACGGTGTTGTGTATTGGGCGGATGGATGGGCTTTGCTTGTGTTGGTGGTACATTGTACATTGGTGCTTCGCTTGTAATGACAAATACAATGTGTTTGCAATTGGCTATGGATGCTTTGGCGTCAAACAGAAAACAATCAGAACGAATTTGATGCTTTGGGAACGTTGTGGAAATTTCGATGTCAGAATTCTTCCGTGGAACCTTTTCGTGTGAACTTTGCTGGCTTGAATTTTCGTTTGCAGATNTGGAAATTTCGATGTCAGAATTCTTCCGTGGAACCTTTTCGTGTGAACTTTGCTGGCTTGAATTTTCGTTTGCAGATTCTTTCTTGTGGTATTTCAACTCAGCGTGCGCTTTTTCCGAGCAAAAAATGAAAGATGTTCTATTTACAATAGCTTTCATTTGGCTTCGGAAGCCGGTCCCTCCACTTCCTTTGCCTGACAAGAATGGACACAAAGATGAAACATAAAATGGTGGAAACTGGGATTTGTCCAATCAAAAGGTGGCCACTAGGCCTCCTCCACTTCCTTGCTCTTTGCATCCAGGAGTAGTGTGCAGATCTGCCTTTGACAAGCCTTTGGCGGCCTGACACAGCATCCTGCACATGAAGCTAGTCCAGCACTCATGTAGGACAGAAGCACCTTGAGCAAACCAGGGCAAGGAACAGGGGATCCGTAGACAAATGTTTTCCAACACAGAACCAACCTTTTTCTGCACAGCAACTTTTCCCTGGAAGTCAGTCATGGAAGTGGTTTGTCTCTTTTTCTTCAAATACTTTCTAAACAGGAAACTCTGAAGGAAGACCATCAAGTGGTGGGTGTACTTTTGCAATGCCACCTGGATTTTTAGATCAGAACGTTTCAGAGGCAAGATCTTCTGGTAGAACTGGATGCAGTGGAATGGATCCAGTTGTTGCACAAATGTTGCAACAGCAGATGCTCTTAACACAGACGATGATGAACTTCATGACAGGGTTCTGTGCCACCCATGCCTGGGACACAAGTGTCCAGTGGCACAGGGAGCGGGGCTTCAGAGAAGGTCACCATGGACACCTGCTGCACCTTACCAGAGTGGGGTTGGACCAGTCCCTCTCGAGAGTTGTCAGGCTGGAAGGGATGGCTTGAGGGCTTTGGAAAAAGAGCTAGTCATCGCTTCAACTTGGACACACCTAGTTATCCATCCCTAGAAGAGAGCAAGTCTGTGAGGCTGTGCTGTGTGAACAGCTCCAAGATTTGAAGCAAAAGCATGAAGCTGCAAAGAAAGCGCGAAGCTAAGAAGATGGAAAAGAACGCCCTCCGCAAACGGACCAGATTTGTTCCTGCTTGAACCGAGGCCCTGTTCCAACACCGGCATCACTGGTATTTGCAGTCCAGAACTGCTGTCATGCCAGGCGCATGAGCAATCAGTGGTTCTTCTGGACCTGACATACTGTGTCCGGAATGGTTCCGGAACAGACACTGCCTCCACCTTTAGGATCACTGGGGCTCTGCTACCATGTGAAAGACACAAGGTTGCCCCGAGAGTGCAACACTGAGACCTGTGGGGGGCTTTTTTTCGCTTGACCCAGAGTGGTGTTTGTGACTCTGTCTTGCGGAGGATTTGGCAAGTGGTGGCAGCGACGATATCTTGCCAGGACAATCCCAAAGGCTGAAAAAAGATTTCAGTTTGAAATTTGAGAATTCGTAATAGCAGGAGTAACAGTAGTAGTGGTAGTAGTAGTAATAGTGGTAGTAGTAGTAGCAGTAGTAGGAGTAGTAGTAGTAGTAGTAGTACTAGTAGTAGTAGTAGTAGTACTAGTAGTACTAGTACTAGTAGTAATAGTAGCAGCAGGAGTGGTGGTAGTAGTAGTAGTAGTAGGAGGAGGGGGAGGAGGAGGAGGAGTAGTAGTAGTAGTAGTAGTACTAGTACTAGTAGTAAAATCTACTGTCCAATTGTTTTGTTCAGAATGTAATTAATAGTAATAGTCGCAGTAATATGGTAGTAGAAGTAGTGGTAGTAAAATTTCCTGGCCCCTTTGTTTTGTTCACAAGACAATATTACAAAGTAGTAATGAGTACTAAGTAGTAGTAAAAATATTACTGCTAGCGGGCTTGAAAAGACGGGGCTTCAAGAAGCCTTCGAAGGCTTCGAAGGTACCTTAAGGGGGCTTCGAAGGCTTGGAAGGTACCTTAAGGGGACTTCGAAGGCTTCGAAGCCTCCTTAAGGTACCTTCGAAGCCTTCGTTCGTTCGTTCGTTCCCCCCCCGGCCCCGGACCCTTCGACGAAGGCTTAAGGTACCTTCGAAGGGACTTTAAGGTACCTTCGACGAAGGTCCCTCGGCTGCTGCCCCTTTCTTGTGAGCGTGCGGAATGCATGAAAGATCTTTTGATTTTGCGTTGGCTCTGAAGGTGCTTCGTTGGTGGGTGTCTTTGTGTGTGTGTCTCAGTGTGTTTGTAAAATTGGTGGACAACAACATCGACAAGGCCGCACCAAGAGGAAGTTTGACAAGTCTCCTTGGTGAGATGTGCCTTTCAATTTGTCCTGCTTGTTGACCTCTTTTAGGAGAGGGAATGGAGATGTCAACGCAATGCGTACAATTTCTTGTTTTTGCTCGATGGTAGCGCACGCTCGCTCACAGCCTAAACGGGGAAACAGGAATTTAGAAAAGCAACAAAGTTCTCCAATAAAATTGGAAATTACGAAAAACACCAGCCCGCCACTCACATGATCTTCAAGACGTTGTGCGCAATGCGTACAATTTTTCCAAAGTTTGCTTTACTGGATAGATGAGATGTGTTGAAAAGGCAGCATGTTGAAGAAGCCATGCTTTCACTTCTTGGACGGTCGGTTGCGAAACCACTGATGTGGTGCGCAAGGCAGCACCACCGACGAGTCAAAAAGGTGTTGCGGATCTTGTCCATTCCTCCATTTCAATTTCAAGATGTCAGACATTTTAGTTCGCATTTCAGTGCTTGATCTTGTGACAGATTGTCACAGATTGTCGATGTTTTCACTTTGGTGTTCATGTAGCGATGGTTCAGTTTACGCGTTATTTGGCGAAGTGACTTGCAGGCGCAATTTCTTAAGATCTCCACTACTTGCCCAACACAGCGTGGCATAGATTGTAGGCACCATGGGCTTGCTCAATATGTCTATGCCAAACCCTGTGTTGGTCGGGTGGTGGTGGGGCCGTTGCTGGATCTCTTTGCTTGGACTCATTGCCCTTCCTTTGGAATGCTTGGTTGATGGGCTCTTCATTGGGCAGTGCTTGGAAGTTAACCCTCAACTTGCTGTTATTGCAACACAGCGTGGAGTGTAGCGACTTAGGTCACCTTGCGTGACTGCATGAGTGTGACAGAAGCCTTTTCTTTAGTCTGCCTGGTTGAGTTGCGCCATGGGGCCGAAGAGGACGCCATTACGCAAGCAGGATTGCGGTGAGAAAGCGAAGAGTTGCTTTTGGCGGCGCTTGGTGCCAAGCGTCAGGCTAATCAAGAAAAATATTTGTTCAGGCAGGAACATTTGGAACGCCTGCAATGAGTTCTGAATCTGCAGAGGGCAAGCCTTGAACAACAGTAGCGTCATCTGAAGGGCCAGCAAATCAAAGGTCGCGAGCGTGTCAGAAGCTAAGCATCAGGATGATCTTATGCATGCGCGCAATGATGCCGAAAAAAAAAGCCACACCAGATCTGTGATCCATCTTATGAAATGCTTCAGAAATGGCGGAAAGAACAAAACAAGCTGGATGAGAAGAGGCAAGAGCAGAGGCAGGAAAAGAAGGAAATTAATGCAAAAAAGGGTTTAGCTCTTCAAGCAGCAGGGGAAGGGACGAAAAGAACGAGAATGTCAGTCGCCATGGCCATGGCATATGTCTATGCATCTCCAGCTTTTCACGCAGAATACGATGCGTGTTATTCCAAGAGGCGTTGGCAAAGAGATGCTTGTGGTGAATGGCAAAAAGATGAATCAGAATGGCATGGTCAGCGGGGGCCGAGAGATACTGACGTTGAGTGGCAACCAGAGGCATCTGCCCTTTCGCATGAGGGGATGGCTGCTGTACAACTTCCAGAGAAACAAGCATCTGGAGGCAAGTGTCAAAGCGCTCCACAAAAGTTGACGGCAATGTTTCGAAAGGATCTCGTGGAGATGCACCTTCAGCTTCGGGAATTTCACAAGACAACCCAAGTGGAGTCCATCGGGATGATGCCACAGCTGATTCGAATTTGCAGCGTGAGAGAAGGAGAACCAAAAGTCAGAATAATTTGCACGACAGGCAGAGAGAGCGGTCCGGATCCACCCAATACTACTTGTGAAGAAGTTCGGAATGCTGCTGAGGAGGCTCGGAATGCTGCTTCGGAGGTCAACAAAGATGATCCGGAATTGAGCAATGATAATTCCCAGACGGATCAAAATGCAGTCAATGAGAATTTCAAAGACCAAAAGAGCAGAACACAGCGCCCCATAGCTGTGAGTTCCATGAATCCAAATCAGAGTGCAGAGAAGCGTACGCAGAGGAACTGGAGAGGCGAGCGCTTCCATCATAGGGAGCGCCGTCAACATCATCGTGGGAAATGCCCATCGAACTCGCCTCGGGGGATGTGCCAACGGAAGCTGCCGCGGAAGAAGGAACCCAAAGAGCAGAACCACTTTCAGGCCAAGGAATGCAGAATGAGCAATGAGCAACTTCCAGTGGAAAAAAATAGTTTGGAAGAAGCTTTGCTTTGCTCATACCGCAGCTGCCAGAGGAGGTCCTGCCTCCCATGGCTTCATTGGGAGAGGTAGGCAGCACCCCGCATCCATGTCCTTTGCTGTACTGTGGGCGTATGCGCCGCAGTGGAGCAAGCAGGGCCCCAGTATTTGTGGTCGTGCCAACTGGCAGGCGGAGCCTAGCTTGGTGCGGATTGCGAATTTCTATGTGCATTGAATTCGAATTTCCATGGATCTCTCCAGCACGCCCAAGTGATGGACGGCGCAGCTGGCAGAGCGGCTGACAGTGGTTGGATTCTATGAAGGCTGGAGCTTTGCGCGTGTGGTGAGGTCATGGACGACAATGATGAACAGTGGCGCTGGCTTCGAAAGCGCGTGGAATTATATTTTACCACATCCTGGATGGCAGAGGGAAGCGGAGCCCCACTCTGGTATGGAATGGTGGATGGCTTGGGGGACAGAATGACGTGAAGGTTATCCGCTCCTTATGCATAAACGAGTCTGACATCTACGGTTGCTTTGCCAAGAACGTCTCCTATAGTGATGCAAAGGCGGCCTCAGCATCCGAGCGGGTCAGATGGTACAGTCGAGGTTACCTTGGACGTCGCCGAGTGTCACAATTCGAATGCATGTTCACTTCCCATGGCGATTGTCAAATGACTGCAGGTGGAACCGCAGAATTCAATTTTTGTTGGTGATGCGCAGCACAGCATTTGCATGCTGTGCAGTTTTACAACGGCAGTGGTATGACATTGTGATGTCAAAAAACCTTGTTGAATCACAAAAGATTTGATGCCATCGTTTTGCATGTCGAACGATTTGCGGCTACTCCGTTTAGATTCGCTGCTGCCTTCACTTCTGTTGTCTCTTACCCTGCTTACTCTTTTGAAATTCTCTATCCTCTTCATTCCTTTGTTCCTTTCACTTCTCAGCCGTCTTCGCTTCTCTATATTCTTCCCTCCATATTCTTGTGATTTCTCTACCTTCCTCACTTCCCTACTGACATCCTTCCTTTCTTCATGTACCTATTCCCTTTGCTTCTTTACATTATTTCTTCATTTCCAACCATCGATTTCAATTTCCCGTAACCCAGAGCTTTCCCCGCCTTGCAATTTCCGAAAATAATAACCTCCATAGGTTTGCGGAAACGTGAGGCGCTGGCTGCTACAACCCAAGGGACGCAGTGAACAAAATATTCCCAAACTTTTCTGACAATAGACGATAGGTTTTGTTTTTTTTTGGGACCAAAAGGTGGCAATCATAGTTTGCTGTTTGGCAGCAACACCCAACTGATGTGTTTTGTTCAGCACCATCATTGCGTACATTTTTTAAGCTCTGCAGGCCTTTAGCAAACCAATGCCAAAATTTGGAGACAAATTTATTTTTATTTTGACAGGCATTCGGTGTAAATCCGGCCCAAATTAATTTCAAACGTTCTGCGTTGTTGAAACCAAATCGAACATGTAGACAAATTCGAAAACCCACATGTTGATAATATTGCGCGGAGGAAAAATTGGTTGCATGTTTCCGAATTTGTGGTGGATGAAACCATTTTTTGCACTTACTCGGTGAATTTGGCTTGAAGGTATTTGGACCAGGACAGCTTTTGCAGATTCACCATGGCGGCAACGTTGGTCGACGAAATGTCTGAATTGACCATCAAGGAACCACAGGCCATGCACTTTGATCAGCGTGCTATTTGAATTTTGTTGCTTCGTACATTTCATGTGAAAATATCGCGGCCGTGACTTGATTGTACTTTTCACAGTTTTTCCATTCAATTTCAAGGTGCCCCGTTGCCCAAAAAAAGGGTTAAAATCTTTGCGCCAGGCTTTGGAAACTCAGGCAGTGCAGTTCAAATTGCCGGGTCTCCAGGCGTTTGACCTGGAATTGGGCCTTGCAACTGCCGTGCGTGCCTTGAACACATGGAACATTATATTGTTTACAAGGAATTTTCGGTTTGACAGATTTTCCGTTTGGCGTCTTTGTTTTTTTGGGCTGATCCATGATCCACTTGAATGCTCAAAAATTGAGGCGATGTGAAGAAGATGGCCAAGGAATACTGCAACATCGAGCCTGAACACATGCGCCTCATCTACAACGGCCATCAGCTGAAGGATTGGGACACTCTGGAGTGCTACGACGCCAAGGCACCTGCAATCGGATGACATGGTTTGACATTGAGATGCAACCATGTTCCCAAATTGATTAGGGAAAATTTCCAAAACTTCAGAAACATTCCATAAAGTTGGAAAACATTCAAAAAAAATCCAAATAATTCTGAAAAAATCAAAAAAATACGAAAAAAATCCTTCCAAAAAATTTCGAAAAATTCGAAAAAAATCCAAAACATTCAAAAAAAATCCAAAACATTCAAAAAAAATCAAAAAAAAACAAAAAAAATCAAAAAAAAACAAAATAATTCAAAAAAAATCAAAATAATTCAAAAAAAATCAAAAAAAATCAAAAAAAGTAAAATAATTCAAAAAAAAATAAAAAAAAATAATTCAAAAAAAATCAAAATAATTCAAAATAATTCAAAACAATTCAAAAAAATCAGGTATTTTTTTAAATGTTTTGGAATGTTTTAGAATGTTTTAGAATGATGGCTCAACCCCTCAAAATGTGCCAATGAAGGCCCTTGCCAATGAAGGCCCCTATTCCCATAGCATGCATGTTGCCACAGATGAGATGGGTTAACAGGGTTTTGACATTGCAGAGAAAAGATGTTCATGTTGATCAAAGGCAGTTCCAGATGTTGGTTGGCCTTCTTTCTATTCCAAACTGTTGCAAGTACATTGCGCCCTGTGAAACCATGGAAATTGTAGAAGGCTATGCAATGCCATGCCACACAAAACTTGAAGGATAAGTTGGTTCCCCAGTTTTGGGTCTTGGAGCCTGCTTTGCCTCAACCAGGCAGACAGCGCTGTGCAGATCCTCTTCACCGCAGGGCACGTTGCCATGCTGGGAGGCCGGAAAAAAATTGAAGCCGAGAAAACATATCAACGAATTTTCATTGAAAACCATTCCTTGTTTGAAATCATTTGGTGGGGCACAAGACAGCATGAATACCTTCCAAATCCTTCCAACTGATGCATTTCTTTATTGCATTCCATTGCACTTCATTGCATTTCACTGCATTTCATTTCATTTCTTTGCATTGATTGCATGTCATCGCATTGCACTGCATTGCATCTCATTGAATCTAAAAAAAATCCGTCCACTGCCTAGCTCTAACAATTGATTCCTGTCAGGTGTGGGAGGCACTGGCGGCGGCCCGCGTGGTGGTCATGGCGCTCAGCCACAGCGAAATCCCTTCAGCGCTCCTGTGCGTGGCCTTCCAGGGTCCAAGGCTTGTCGGAGCAAAATCAGCCGACTTTAGGTCCATGGCAAATTTGGGAACCAACGGAAAGGTTTGAAGGCAACGACTTGAGGTCGGATGATTTGTCGTTCATTCATGTTCATTCATGTCTTGTCATCAAAAAAAACAGTTTTTCCATCACAAAACCGGCAGGGCCTGCGCAGCTCTCGCGTCTCTGGCCGCCCCGGCGGCATGGCCCTGATCCGAAAGTGACGTGGAGCAAAGTGATGCATCGTGAATTTCTTTTCAGGGTTTGCTGAAACAAACCAACGGTACCAAGGTATGGCATCATGATGAAGCGTCAGGAGTTCCGTGAGAAGGCTGAGGAGATCGGTTTCGTGAAGTACCGCTGAAGTGCTGACGATTGAGAGTGGCTGAAGTGTCAAACAGTGCTCGGGTCATGTCAAAGAGCACGCTGTGATCCACAGACAGAGAGCGAGTTTGTTCCGCAGCAAAAGACACCAATATGTGAAGCTGCGACCGCCGTTTGTTTTCACATGTTTTCTTCAGCGCATGACAGCAGTGTTTCTTAACTCAATATGATTCCCCAGACACTCACACAACATCTTATGGATGAAGCTAAAAGTTGATAGATTCTATAGATTCTGAGCCCTTCGGATTAAACACATGCATGATGTAAGCGGCCGTCTACCTTTGTGATGCCAAACGGCGGTTGAAATCTGGATGGACCTTGATGGATCATCAGCACCAGACCGTCACGGGCGGTCCTGCTTGCCTCTTGAGACAGATTGAGACAGATTGAGATCAGGATAGGTCTTTTCGAAAAAGCAAATCACAGATGAGGCAAACTAACTTGGGCAACGCCTCTTGCTGACGGGGAAATCAGAGGCAAATCCAAATATTTTTTTGGCGAACCAGCCTTGACTGCAAAGGCTTCGATGAGTTCTTGTTCAGATCACACCAGTTGTTTCCATACATAGCACTTTTCTCACTGTCCATCCATGCTTTCCCTGTAGATACTCAACATGTCTCAATAAACCCTGCAGAGAAGGTTTGCAGAGCGGAAGAAAAGACATAGTAAACGAATGTGGCTTTGAAACATTGCCTCCAGCTGGGTGAGCTGATTCTGCTTCCATGGCCCTGCAAGCGCCGCTACTGCCAGGCAGAATCATAAGACGAGTGATGCCGAGATGATTTCAGATCTCTCAGTAGTTGATTTTTTGCCGTCGAATGAGCCATTCTTAGCCTTGCCTTCGATTGTTCCGTCAGGCACAAGGGCCAAGGCTTGGGAACTCAGCCAGCATTTTTCCATTTGCGATTGACCATGGATGTTTTTCAGATTTTTCTTCGGCCTTGCAGATTTGCTCAATTTGGCTTGAGTGTGAGACATTAAATTCCAGAGCCTTGGAGAAGTAGATTCTGTTTCAACATATTCTAAGGATGCAGGTGTCACAAGAAATCAATAGACCCAACATTTCTTGCGCTTTGAGTCGTTGAGCGCCTCGAACTCTGAGGCAGAGCTGCAATTGGACTCCGATGATCTTGAGGATCTCGAGGATCTCGAGGGTCAAGGCGGGTCGTCAGGGTCGTCAGGGTCGTCAGGGTCACAAATCTGGGCGCTTGTCGGATGCGGTAGCGGAATGTAGCGGAGGTGTCTCATTCGACCGGTCTTTCAGTGAGAGAAAGGTGACCAAGAAAAGGGAACATCGATGAACATTGAACGAACATCCATGTATACACTACGGCCAATTGAGTTTTTGTGACAAATCTTCAGGCAAACAGCAGGTGGAAGTCTTCATGCAGAACTCTGAATGGGCAGCGATAGACAGTGGCTTGGCTTCACCTCGATTTTCAGCTCGATTGGTTTCACCTCATGGATTTTGATCATTTTCAGCATATTTTCAGCGTAAACCACGATGAAAAACTTGCAGAAACTTGCAAACGCATCCGGCCTGTACAACCAAAGGCAGTGAAAGTGATGGGGATGGTGATTTGGACGATCGGCGAGATCGCAGCTTGGTTGCATGTAAGCTGAAGTAAGCTGAAGACTGCATTTTGCCTTTCAAAATTTTTCCCTGCGTTTTGGCGTTTTGCGCTTTCAGGTTATGCCCGGATTGCCCGAGCGCAGCAGAAAGCAGAAGCTGCACAGCGCTGGACAGAGGCTGCAGTCAGATCCGTTTAGAGTTGCAGTATATAGGCAGTATAGGAGTTGGAGGGTTGGACAACTCTGTTGGAATGTTGAGATATTTTGAGAATTTTTGAGATATGGCTAGCCATATGTTGACGTTCTGTTTACATTTTGGCTCCTGCAACAAGGCTGCGAGAACTGCCCCAAGGAGTCGCACACATCGGCGTACGTCTGGAACTAAGCTTTTAACAAAAGCAAAATGAACAATTCTAAATAAGTAATACACAAAATTAAACAAACAATAGCAAGTCAAACAACACGAGCTAAACACAAATCAGAAAAACACAAGCTAAAGACTTCTGGAGCATTTTGATCAGCGGCTTGGCGAGGCGGTCGTTGCTTGGCAGTGCCTCCTCCTTTCAGCTGAGCATTGTGCAGATCCTGAGTTTTTTCTGGTGTCTTGTCATGTCTTGTCGGTTGATTTCAGCTCATTAGCCTTCTCGAAAGTATGCTTTGGAAATGCTTTGGCTTTGGAATTCTGTGTGATATCTGTTTGATTCTGTTGGTGTTTGCAAGGAGTCTGCTACATGAGGGACACAAGGGACGGATCCAAGCTTCACAAAAGCTTCACAAGCTAAGGATAGAGACCTGGATGAACATGTTCGCACTCTTCCATGTGGCGTACGCGGGAGACTGGATTCATGTGCCTTCCTGCATCCAAGTCGAAGTTTGTCGAACCAAACTACTAGTAGCGGTGAGCAGAAGGGGCAGATGAAGTACTTTAAAAGTCAATCAAGATGCTGCAAGCATCTTCAAACACTGCCTTTGATGCACCAGATATGATCAAGAGCGAAATAGATATCCTCAGCAGCTTTGTTCGGCTTCAGTAGCATCATTTTGTGTTTTGGATGGGTTGTTTATGGAAGCTTGTTTATGTTTTTGCCATCAGAGATCCTCCAAGGCTGCGTGTCTGTTGCCTTCGCAACTTCTGGTAGCCCTCATCCAGCAACTTGGCGTATAAATTCTGTTTGCAGGGGAGACATTTTAATCGAATGTTTAATCAAGCCAATGTTGATCCATTGCCATCCAGTTCGTGACGGAATATATTTTGGCTGAAAGCGCTCGGTTGACCTCAGTTTATCTCGATTCGCTTTTGTTTCACCTTTCTTCACCTGTCTTTACCTGTCTTCAGTTGTCTTCATCTGTCTTATCACCGGGATTTTCCATAGTTTTGGAATGTTTTTGACTTTTTGTCATACGAGTTTCGTCGAAGTTTTCGTCAGGAGCTACTTGGCACTGCATGATTCAGAGCTGGAGCGGCGACGCGTGTGGCTGGCCACGATGGTCTGCGGCAGCTGCTATGCTCTTTGCCAGGGCACCCAGGGCAACGACGCTGCAGATGCAACGGTTACAACATGTTACACCAACACATTACACCGTTGTAACACCTTGTCCAACGTGTTGGTCAATACATGTTTTAGGTGGGAGCGCCTATAAGGGGCCGTGCGTTCGTGACGATTTTGCTTTTCTCTTCTTTTTGTCCTCACATTTCATATCTTTTGTTGTATAGTTGCAATAGCGTTTCTAACTTGTATTCATCTTACTACGTTCTAACATCCCTCTCATAAATCATCTTACTACGTTGTAACATTCCTTCTTATAAATCATCTTACTACGCTTTAACACTTCTTCTCATAGATCATCTTACTACGTTGTAACATTCCTTCTTATAAATCATCTTACTACGCTTTAACACTTCTTCTCATAGATCATCTTACTACGTTGTATCATTCCTTCTTCTAAATCATCTTACTACGTTATAACATTTGATGGTGCCACAGGGTTCACTGATGGTGCCAATGCATACAAAGCTGCGGCCAAAAAATCGAAAAGAACCAAAACCATTCGTTTCTTTCAGGTGAAGCACACCTTATCACAATTTACCAAAACAATTCGAAAGAGAAGTAATGTCAAGAAAGCCGGAACTCAGCAATGTGATAGAATCTGGGAACACGTCAAAAAGGCGATCCCGNTTTACCAAAACAATTCGAAAGAGAAGTAATGTCAAGAAAGCCGGAACTCAGCAATGTGATAGAATCTGGGAACACGTCAAAAAGGCGATCCCGAAATGTATGAAGAGTCGCTCCAGTGATGGCTATGTCAATATTGACAATATGCTATCATATGTGTATGCGTGGTTGTGGCGCCGAAGATGCCAGCAATCGCTGTGGTCAAGTCTAGCGATCCTTTGCCAGAAATGTGGCGAAAAAAAGTTTGAATCGACTGCTTCGATGAGAAAAGTGTGTCGAAATGCTGGCGAAACATCCAAAAATTGATCTTGGAGGTGACCCTTACACAGNTCGTTGAAAACTCACAGTTTTTAATGATTTTGCATCTTGGACAGAATTTGGAATCATCACAAACGCACGGCCCCTTACGGGCGCTGTCACCATGTTTTACATTGTAATGTCAACTTGTTGCCAACACGTCAGCGCGATGCAGATTTCTCAAAGAATTGGCAGTTGATCGGATCAGTTGCAAGACATTGCTTTGACATTGTCCTCGAATATTCTACTTGAACATCGATCGAAAGTTCTTTTTGGACATTGTTGGTCAATGCCTCCTCTCAAATGCCTGCAGGTTATGATTTCATGATCATCGTGGTCTGTGGTTTGTTCAGCGCCTACACGCTGGTAGTGATCTGCCGGCTGTTGATGGAGGGTGTACCCGATAAACTGAACCACTTCAAAACGCCCACAGGCGCGGCAACACGGCAACACCATGCATGGAATTATTTGACACATGAGACGACACATGAGAAGGAGGCGAAGGAAAGGCGAAGCAGGAAAGGGCTGATTTTCTACCAAAATGATCCAAGATGTGCAAAATTTGGAGTTCCACGCTGCATCCAGATGTAGTTCTCTGGCTGACATTGCTGCTGATGCATTGTGAGTCAAAAACTGTTGAAAGGTGGCCCCTTTGAAAGCGTCGACTGGATGTTCAGCCGCCGGAGTTTTTACGGTGGTGATGTGGGCTCCTTTGACTGCCTCATCCGTTTCATGACGGGGAAACCGGATGAAACCAGTAAAGCGGTGCGTTCTTGAGTCCTGTTGCAGGCATTAGGACATAAGGAAACCTGAAGCTATGAGTTCATAGAGTCAGAATCAGATCAGCGCTGTTTGAAATCAGGTTGAGTCAACACCTATCTTATCTAACCATCTTTGGGAAAAACATTCATTTACCAGAATTTCGATTTTACATGACTTTACCGGGGTAGTGGGGTTTTGAGTCAAACAGATTAAAACCATAAAGTGAAATCAAGTGCCTGCTGCAGGACTGGAGCACCAAGAGTCGTTTGCCTGATGCATCTGCTGAGATGCAGGAAGTCTGCAGCTTCACGGGGCCAATGACCACAACAATGACAACCGGTTTTCCATCCTTTGAATTCATTTGACATCAGCATATCAAAGTATAGTGAAGAGTATTGAAGCGTTTGACATGAGAGCTCCCAAGGTTTGAAGTTGTCTTGACAGAGGTGTGCAACTGTGCAACATGTATTTGCAAAGTTTGCAAACAGTTTCTGAAGAAATTCCAAACAGCTGGTACTTGCGAAGGAGAAGTTGGGACTATGACTTTTGGATATTCTTTGTCACATTGGCCTTGAACGTAACAAGTATGGTCCAGGCGTGTCTTGGCCTACAATTGTCCAATGGTTTTTCCGAGGCAAAGATGTGCAACAAGAACGGTCAACTTCTTCACACAAGATATTCACAAATCGGAAAACCACCCAATGTCCAGGTCATTCCAAACAGAGGCCCATCTAGTTTGGAGTCCTTGCTACGACGTCCGTGAAACGGAGTCACATTGGACGCACATTGGACTCAGATCGGACTCACGTTCTTAAGACCTAAGGATGGTTCTCTTTGACTTCAAGGTGTCAGCCTTCATTCGGAGGCGAAGGGGAACGGATGAAGCGAATGGTGAAGATGTGAAACGGTCAGGAAGGGTGAAGGATACACGAAGTCTGATGAGGTGATGTGAACTGTCAGACTGTGTTTCACTCTGTGTTTCCGTGCCAGGCAGTACGCCCTGGAGTCTCGCTACTTTCAAGGTCGAGAAACCATCGACCACTGACAGTCAGATAGATTCGGATAGCAGATTCGACTGACTTCTATTCGTTCGACTGTTCTGGCGAATTAATAAAGCTCAAGGGTGTTTGGAAAATGTCTTGGTTGGACATAGGCAGAAGGAGGGCAGATTTCAGACTAATCCATACTGAGCAAAACACTTCTGCTGTTTCGTTCTCTTGCAGGCAGCCATTGTGCGCTTCGTTTGACAGAACTGCTTCTCCGTGCACAAACTTTGGTTGGCTTTGCTGCTTGGCCAAGAGTGGCTCCAGCTCGACACAAAAGTCGAGAGCAAATCAGTCAAACTGTCACATGGTACCAGTAGTAAATGCGGCCAGAGTGGTTCAGATCACTTCATCACACCTTGAAAGCTTTGGTGAATGCTTCTGCCGCTCAGTTCTTCTCCCAAGGCCAGTTGCGTGTTTTATGCCTTTGGCCATGAGGGTGCAGCTGCTGCCATGTGCCTTGTTCATTCTTGTTAAATGCGTTCGTAGCAGCGGTTAAGTGGGAAAGGCGATTCATTGGAAAGAGCTCTGAATCAACACTGAGCGCTTGCTGATGCTATCCAGAACAATGTTTAAGTCAGAGGATTGTTGCAGGCATCTTGTGATCTGGAAAACGGCCACAAGACTTGCATTGCAAAATCCGTCCTGAGATTCTTGGACTACCTCGTCAGCTCTACTGCTTTGAGCGTACTGTCTGGCTGCTCTGTGAAGGTGCCCCTGTCCCAAAGTTGGGTCCGTCGTTTACAGGACTTTGGATCTGCTCCCTTTGCTTCAACACACTTCTACTATCTTCTACTTATTCTTTTCTTTCAGATTTGCTGTTTCAGATGTTTCAGGAGATGATATGACATGATATGACATGATATGACATGATATGACATGATATGACATGATATGACATGATATGACATGATATGACATGATATGACCATAGCTTGCTCCGCCTTTTTGTGCTGTTCGTCTCCGGACTCCTGCAGACCTTGGTGCTCAGCCTGCCGCTCTACATGATTGACATCAGCCGCTATGTGGATGAACAAGGACACCATGTGGACACCACGTTGGATACAATGAGGCACAACATGACTACGACGGCACAACATGACTGCACAATGCAGCCCGCAGCTGGTCTTGGATGATCTCTGCCTTGCAGGAGTTGTAACACCTGCAAGACGCCTCTCCCTTTGGGTGGCCTGTCAGCGCACCTTGGCACTGACCAAGTCCAAAGACAGCCGTGCCAAACGCAGTTCCCTTTCCCCCAGGATCCAAAGGCGTCCAGCTTGTCTCGTTTTAACAAAATACATCCAGAACATTCCAGCTGGGTTTGGCGAGTCATATCGTCACTGTTGGCGAGGTAAGAGCATCAGCATGTTGAAAGTTGCAGGAAGAAACACATTTTACGTAAGGATCCTTTAGAATCAAAGGCAACTGGTTTCGCTAAGGTGCAGCCTTGCTTGGCCTAACCGTTCTTCTCCTTGCCTCCGAATCATGGCTGGTGACAGCCTCAAGCTGAACACTCCAAGCAGAATGATTCAGAATGACGTTTGCTGAAGAATATTCAAAAACTTGAGGTTAGCAAAGAAGCAGCTGGCATGGCTGTCACACTTTGCGGCTTGGCATTCCGGAAAGGCCACGGTATTCCAAAACCATCTGCATGGAGAGTCAGCATTTTGGAATCATCCTCACAAGATTTGGGAGCAATTCCGATAGACGCCATTTTCAACCCTGACTTAGGATCTCTTCCCAAGCCTCCATTAGCATTTAGGTACTCTTTTTCAGTGTGCATTTTCAGCCTGGCCCATTATAAAGTTTCTGAAGCGTTTACAGACGGGTTTCCACTTCGGTTTATGTTTTTACGGACCAAGGCGCCCAGTTGCTGTTGAGCTTCAGTCGCGCGGGGGCGCGACCCTCGGACCTCCATGCTGCGGCCAAAAGAGGCGATCTGCGACAGCTGCAGCAGCGCTTAGCCGAAGGCGCATCGTTGTCAAATCGACACGGAGACACAGCTCTGAAAAAACACTGGAAGGAACACTTTGGAACAGTGGAATTTGAAGGTCTTGAAGGAACCTTCTGGAGTTCAACTGGATGACAGAGCTGTGATGAAGAGCTTTTTGTTTGTTCATTTCGGGTCTTTCAGCACATCTATGTTGAACGTTGTTGAACTGATGTTGGTGTTCTTGCAGGCTATGATGTCTCACGACCGCAATGCACTGCGCTCCGGGAGACACCACTGCACTTGGCCATTTCCAATCGACATTTGGATTGTGTTGCTTGGATTTGTTTGCCAGGAATTTGGGCTTGTGGAGGATGTGCATTGGAAGTTTCTCCTTTCAGAGAGACAAGAATCGACGATCAACTGGGATATCTTCAAGATCAACAAGAACGATCAAAACATGTTCTTACAATGGGTCCTTGTGCTACAGTGCTTGAAGGCTTCATACGGAATCTATTGGAGATGCTTGAGATGCTCTTGTTTTCCATTCTTGAAAGAATAACTCAGAATAACTTGGAAGGTAACACAAGCATTTACACAATTGGGCCCCTTCCGGTTACCTTCCACTTACCTTCCGGTTACCTTTCCAGTTACCACCAAATATCAAATCAAGATAAATCAAATATGAAATCAAGAGAGAGGTTTTACTGGTCGAGGCCCAGAGGCTGCTGGAGGATGGCGCGGATCCTCACCTGCCCGATGGCCACGGGGACACGGCGCTGCACGTGGCCTGCCGCCTGGGCCGCTCGGCCGAAGCTTCGGTTAGAAATGGCCTACCCAAATGAGTGCCGTTTCTTTGATGCAAAATGAATCAAAATGAATCAAAATGATACTATTTCGTGCAAAAAAAAGTGCAATATAGTGCAATAGTGTTTATTTCATCCAGATATCTACAGCATTTTAAACATGAAACAAATTTGTCTAAGAACTCTAAGATATTTTCATAGACGATAGTTGTTACAGATATCTGTGGCCATCTGTAGTCAGGCTTTTGGATTTCATCTTTTGGGAAGGGTGAAAAGGATCCGTGCTTTTGTGGAGGTGAAGCATCCTTCATCCAGCAGTTGCTGGTCCCATTGCCAGAGGCCAGTCTGTACTTTTCGGGAAGATGAAACTGCAATAAAAAGAAGTTGAGCAAGTGGTTGCAGAGAGTTGAACATTTCCATCCATTTGAAACATGTAGACTTGCAAGTGCTACTTTCAGTGGTCCTGGACTGGTCCGCTTTTTTAGGGTTCTGCGGGGAAGACTCGTCTTCAACAGGCAGACTAACCAACTAAGCCTTTTAATATTGCGCACGGGCTCTGAGTCTGAGGGGCGGCTATGCGCAGCCCCGTCTAGTCCAAACGAGAAATCTCTGCTTGTCCAGAGCTCCACTATAAGGATACNTATAAGGATACAATAGGCGGTGGCAAGCACCTCGAACACGGCAACCAATAGGTATTGCCTGCCGGCTTCCATGCAAAGCACCGCAGTACATTAACTACCAGCTCGGCTACTTTTCAGCCTCAGCAACTACTGAAAGAAACAAAAGACATGCATGTCTTGAGCACTTGCGCCCAAAGACCCTAATGGTGCAAACAAAAAGATCAAACAGGAGGAAAATGGCAG
>BGPT01002740.1:2622-36830 GCA_003297045.1 Symbiodinium sp. clade C Y103 | reverse complement strand
GCCCCAACCGTGTCCACGCAGCATGCAAGCTGTGATATCCAGTGTGCCAAACAGCAGCTGACTTGCTCCAAACATTCCGCTGCTCCCATCTTCAAAAATGTTTCGTCATCTTGAAGCAGCTGAAATCGAAGCAACTGTCTTGAAACCTGACCTGCAAGGCATCGCCGTAGACCACGACGTTGCGACAAGCCAACCAGCTTTGCCAAAGTGTGGCCAAGTGATTGCGTGCCAGAGGTGCACGCTTGGCAGGATGACGGCAGCTTCCACCAGACTGTTGTCCCGAGAAGTGCTGCAGTAACTTGCGCCGGTGCTGGAGCAATCTCTTTGGCGTCTTGAGCCACCAACAAGGCATTGGCAAAGTCGTCCGCAAGTCTTGCGTAAGCATCTGGCTTCAGAACCGAAGTATCAACAACAGAGGTCTTGCGCAAAGTGTCTCCACAGGCGCTTGGGNTCGTCCGCAAGTCTTGCGTAAGCATCTGGCTTCAGAACCGAAGTATCAACAACAGAGGTCTTGCGCAAAGTGTCTCCACAGGCGCTTGGGAAAGCAGAATAAACCCGTCCATTGCATCCACATCCTTCGCGATGGTCATGGCCGAGCACGACATCTTCACACAACATGTTGAGCTCCGGAGAGCGTAGGAAAACATGCTTCGAAAGGGAAGATAATGGGATGCTTGGAGCATCCAACCAATTGCGATCGGTGCAGCCCACCGCCCAAGAAGACCGAACGACATGGCATACCAACTTCCCAAACATCTGCTGACACGGCGCACCACTGGTAGGATTTGGGCCGACACTCTAAGCCTTTTAATATCGTTTGCTCGTGCAATTGACAGGCTGGAGAGGACTACCAGGTGCGCAACGTGGCACAGCGCAACGTTTGGGGTCAGTCCCCAGCGGAACTGGCTTCCAGTGCTCCAGAATGGCTTCAGCGCCATTTGAGGCGCATTGCCTGTGGGGGACAAGACTGGTTCGATCTGTTCGATGGTCACATGATTTCTGTCAAGCCTCAGCTAGTTGTGCCTTGATCCTCAAGTCGCCTTTGTCCAAGCGAAACATGTCAGGGAACAAGAGAGGCAGGAACTGAAGCACTTCGAAGAGTGCAAGAATCAACCTTTGGTTGAAAGGCTCGGGTGGTTTCGGTGGCCAGGGGACTGCAAATGCAACGCTTGACCAAGCGAATGAGCTTTGCTGCACATAGGTCGATCCGGGTTGGATCCCAAGAACTTTGATCTGACATCTGCAAAATACCTGGGCAGGTGCGATGCAGAGGAGCTTGCGACCTTCTTTGGTTTGCCTTGGGATAGGCAGGAGTTGAAGCCATGTTTGATACAGACTCTAGAACTTGTCATTTGGACTGCAAAACTATGTATCAGTTTTCTGCCCGATTTGAGATCCTGGTGGGGAACCAAGTTTGCATTTGTCGCATGTTTGCATCCCGTAGGCACGAGTATGCCAAAACTCCGCAGGATGTACAGAAAGGCACGCAGCTGTGTACGTAGAATTGGCAGGTTGTAGGGTGTTGAACAAACATGACAAGTGCTCGACTTTTTGGTTGGGGATGCTCCTGGACCGCCTGGGCCGCTTGGGCCAGGGAGGAAGACGGGACTGGTTTCCTTTCTCTTCTCCCGCAGTGTCGGGGATCAACTGGCAAAAGTCCTTGATGGCCTCCGACAGGACAAGGCAGGAGAGTCTCGCAGGGGAAATGTGGATGTTTGATCATGCTTGATCATCTGCAGTATCCTTCTGTCATCTTCTGTCATCTTCTGTCATTTTCTGTCATCTTCTGTCATCATTTCACCCTCTTGATCCTTTTCAAACCGGAGAAGTGTCGGGGTAGTGCTGGGGGCAGTACCGTAGTGTCACTGGCCAGGATGGCTTCCACATCATGTCTTTGAAGCCGGTCAAGGCGCTTGGCTCTGGAGGCCCTTGCAGCCCCTGGATGTGCGAATTGTATCGAAGTGTGCTGTTTCAATATTTTTCAATCCTGTTTCTTTTTTTGATGTCAATCCACTGGAGAAATGTGGAGGATATGCGCAGGCATTTGGCTTGAATCCCCAGCTTGTCAGAATTTTCTGCCTGGCAATTCACCATGGCCAATAGAGTCCGAAGGTTGGTGACCCTCGCACTGCTTGGCTTCCTGTGCCATGGGACCACAACATTCTTCCTGGGCCACATCACGAAGACGGTTTCGAAGCTGTTCTCGAGAAATCAACAAAGTGGTGGAAATGAGAGAGCGATTGTCCTACGCAGGTCTGAAGAAATGGAACCTCAGCACCTGTCTCTCTGGAAACAACTGGAACCTGGTACGAAAGTCATTTTTCTCGGGAACCCAGGAACTGGAAAGAGCACTTTGTTGAACTCATTGATCGGCCGTGCCAAGTTCAGGTCTGGCTTATCCTTTGGAGCTGGAATGACTCGCAAATGGGAGGCTTTCACCACGCAAAACAATGTGACTTTCATTGATACACCGGGACTTTCAGACCCGGAGCTGCGCAAAGACGCTGCAAACAACATCACGGAAGCGTTGCAGGAAGGTGGAAAATTCAAAATTATTTTTGTGATGACAACACGTTCTGGAAGAGTAAGTTCTGAGGATGTAACAAGTATGAAGGTCATTCTAGATGCAGTGCCGACTGTGTCTTACAACCAGTATGGTATCATCTTCAACAGGCTTGGGAGTTTTGAGTATGAAGAATTGAGACGTTCCAAGGAAAACTATGTCGACTTCTTAAGACCGATATGGGCTTGCTTGGAGAAGCACACGCGTTTCTTAACCCCATTGAAGGAAGATCAAACACTTGATCCCAAAAAACCTCATGTCAAGCCATTTCCGGACCTGGAAAAGTTGGTCATGCGCCTACCAACAATTGAGATTGAACCCTACACTGTGACAGACGTGGAAAGCCGCACCTTTCAGGAAGTGCTTGAAGATTTTGAAAGCCTATCCAATGACCCTGCAAGGATGCAAGAGGAATTGTATAGGAAAGCCCCACAATTGCTACTTACTTATACAGACTGGAATGAGAAGAACAGCGGAAAAGGTCACGGAGAAGAAGGCGGCTATGGCTGGACCTGGTGGAGAGACAAGAAAGGTAGCAGTCCTGGTTCGGGTGACGGCGAAGGTCACAGTTCTGATTCGGGTGACGGCGAAGGTCACAGTTCTGATTCGGGTGACGGCAAAGGTCACAGTTCTGATTCGGGTGACGGAAAAGGTCACAGTTCTGATTGGGATCAGGGTTTTGATTGGGAAAAGTGGGCTATGTTGGCCCTGTTTGCCCTCCTCGGGGCATGGTGGGCAGCAGCAGGATTTTTGTGAGACTCCGATGCAGACTCTGACAAAGACCATTTCAAACGACTGTTGTGTGGTACGCAGCAGTCGAATCAGTTTTGTGGTTTGTCAAGGAGTGGAGAGGGTCACAAGATGGTTTTAGGCGGCGTCACTCTGAGCAGTTTCTGAAAAAAGTCGCTTGAGAGGATGAACGCCTGTTCGGGTAGAGTAAGTGACAGCCAATACGGATTTGAATTCTACAGTTTCTTCTTGGTATCAATTTGGAAGACTAAAGAATGAAACAGAAATTGTTTGTGCTGCAGGATTTGGAAAAGTCCTGAAGGTCCTGGACAAACGCACGCAGAAGCACTATGCCATGAAACTGCAGCCAAAGGACAGCTGTTGGAGCTTTCAACGAATAAATTCTCCGAATGTTACATGGGTTGTTGTTGTTGTTGTTGTTGTTGTTGTTGTTGTTGTTGTTGTTGTTGTTGTTGTTGTTGTTGTTGTTGTTGTTTGGGCCTTCCTGCGGTTCAATGCTTGCTGAAAGAAGTGCAGGTGGTCATGAATCTGACTCGTTTGCAGGACCGCACCACCAAATATGCGGTACGTGAAGCGCAGGCTTGAAAGTGATGGTGGTTGGAAGTCATTTCATGTTGCTCGCGCAAGTTGTTGCCATATATGTTTCAACTGTTGCGATAATTCTCGGAGGTAAAAGGAGGGGTTACGATTGTTTGGGTTTCCATGTCTTCAGCCAAATTTGCCCTTCTCAGAATCTTTTGGCCATTGTCACAGGCTCTTCACAGCTCTTACCATGCATTTATCGTGGGACTGGTGCACATTTTCCAAACAAGTGCCCACTACTGCATTGTCGGATTGCTCAGGAGCTCATTGCATCAACTTCGCATGAAAGACATTGCAAGGTTTGTTTGTGTTTGCGCCTTTTGCTTTGGAAAAATAAGCTTCTTCCGAGGTCATGGAACTGTGCTTGGAGAATCTCAATGTGACTCGGCAAACCATTTCTTCAGTCATGTGCATTTGTTTTAGAGTGTCTCTGCTTTTTGTGGTGGTCTTTATTTGCATGTTAATCATTGCAATCTTTGAAATTCCGCTGGAGTAAAGTGCAGCAGGAAAGTCTGACCTTGCCCGGTGAAAAGTATCTGAGGCACGGATCCTGCGAACGAGACACGGTTCGGGCTGTGCGGAGGGTTTGCCCGGTCCCCTTTGTGCACGCTACACGGCTTGTGTGGCCCTTGCTTTGGAATATCTCCATATAAAGGACTGAACCTTGTTGCGGAAGTCAACCTGTCAGGTACACCAGACGATTCCAAGCACTTGATTTTCTCTGTAGCCAAACTTGGAGACAAAATGCGCAAATGATGTGATAGCTGCACCACTTTGAAAGTCATGAGTCCTGACTCTGTTGCTCCTAATCAATATCCAACCGAATCCAACCGTATTTGATCGTATCCAACAATGCCAAGACGGCTTCAGGAGATCGTCTTTCGAGACCTGAAGCCTGAGAATGTCCTGGTCCGGGGCTGTGGATTGCAGTTCTGTTGCCGATTTGGTCCGAAGTTGAGACTCATGGACTTCTTCCCTGATCCCTCAAGCAATGCACCTCATTGATTCCCTTGAGTGTCACACAGTGTCACCACAGCTCGTCACCAGCTTCAGTATTCAGAGATTCCAAGCTTCGACACTTTTCGACCGAGCTTCGACTGAGATCACCAGTGGTGTGGACGCCAATGGCGTGGCCAAGCTGGCAGACTTCGGTTTGGCGTGCCCCATGCGCTTGGAGGAGCCGGACAGTGAGGAGGGAAGTGTGGCTGAAGATGTGTGTAGGATGTGTTGGGCAGTGTAGTGTTGAAGATGAGCATTGGAAGTCCCAACAGGGAATCACTGTTCACAACTGTTCACAGTTGTTGACATCATGCAGGAAAGCAACAACACTCCTCAGAACTTCAACTCGATCTTCGATGGCAGTGGCTTTCCAACTCCGGAAGCAGGCGGGCTTGTCACCTTTGCCGTTTTTGGTGAGATGAAACATGGTAAGACATGGTGAAACCATTTCAGAGTCTGATTTCGGGTAAACTTCATCCACCTTGATCCACCTTGATCTGCTTTGCGCTTCTCAGATCTGTTGCTCAGCCAGGCACACCGGCGTTCATGGCAGCAGAGGTTTTTCTGCGCTGTGCGACACCCGTGGACCTTTCTGATACCGAGGTGCCTCAGCACACCCTTCCTTGTTCTGAAAATCTCTGGTATTTTAAGAAGAGGACTGAATGTGGCAAAAAAAGCAGAATTGATTGTTATGGACTAATTATAGATAATTATTTATAGACATTGACTGCCACTGCCAGTTGCATTTATCTCAGCACTTCTTCATAGATGCTTCTACCTGAAGGCCTCTAATTGGAATTGTCAATAGATCTCGTGCTTCAGACGGGCCATCATCAACTCTTGCTGTTCCTGTCATTCTGTCGCAAGTAAAGGCGCCTCCTGTGCTTTCCACTAGGCTCGATCAGCACGAGCAAAGCGAATGGCAGCGAGGGACTGGTTCGCACTGGGCTGCTGCCGCTTGGTTTGGTAAGACCTCTAGCCCTCTCCACTCGAAATCCGCAGAAAGTAATCTGTCAGCACAATGTAGATTGTGTCATGTCCCTGCTGAACTTTAGCTCTTCAACGTTAGTCTAGATGGGTCTATGGATGAGTCTAGCTCATTTCTGATTTCATAAGAAGCATACATCAATATCCGACATCGATCCCAAATGCATCCAATGCCATAGGTCTTCTGCTCACTCTTCTGGGTGAACGAGGAGGACGCCTTGCTACAGCGCAGAGCCGCGAGGTACGATACAGAAATGTTGTGCACTCATTGTGCAAACCTTCAAACGGAGCAGTCAAAAAAGGACAAATGCATTAGATGATAGCGATTTCATCGATTCCTCCGAATCAACTTTTACGAATTACAAACAAAGTAATTCCATCAGCTGCTTTCAACATCAGCGAAAAGCGGCGAGTTTCAGTGTGGACTTCGGGTCAGAGCTGCTCATGCGTCTGCCGCTTCGTAGCGTCAGGTTCTGCTGCCATTGGAAGGGCCGCAGCTGTCAGAGGCGCTGCGCCGCGCCCTGCGGGAGCGCCGCGCAGAGCCAGCAGCGTCACTTGGACCGAAAGAGAAAAGGAAAAGGGAAACAACATAAGGAAAAATCCATATGAAATAATCGGTATATTTAGTTTTCTTTATATTGAAATATTATAAAATGATAATATCCCATTAAATATGAAATTATCATGAAGTGCCATGAAATGGACATTATTATTCAAAGGGAAATACTCATGGAAGTAAGATTCCTATAGACATATGTTAAACATCAAATGTACATATTTTGTTGATATGATGCGCATGACATTGTATTGTACATATCAATCTGGTTTTGATTCTGGGCTCAATTGGCTTTCCTTCTACGGGTTGGATGTGCGAAGATTGGATGAATGCCAACTTCAATAGAAACTTTGTAAGATCTGACTGCACCAAGGTTGGAAATCACTGCAGCTCTGACTGCACCTTTGGAGGAACGTGCTGGACCCAAGGTGCTGCAGATGCTTTCATACAGAGATCTTTGGATTTTCTGGAATCTTTTCACATCTTTTGACTCAGCATTCAGCGCTCTGCGAGGAGCTTCGAACCAGCGCCTTTTTGGAGTTAGCCATGGTAGAGATGGAACAAGAAGCCTTGGCCTTCGAAAACAGCAGAAGCATTTCTGGAAGGTCCTGCACTTGGTGACAAAAATGAAAGATGATAAAGACCGGATGAATTCATTTGAATTCAGTGTTTTCCCTGGAAAAACCTTCTCATTCAATAGAAGCCCATTGCAACTGTACTTGAAAGCCAGGAGTAGCCGCCGCTGAAGGAGGCTCCGGAAGGGTTCTTGATGTCTTGCGAGAAGGGTCACTTGTCATTTTGAAAGTCTGAAGTGAAAGTATCTGCTGTCCTTCTCAGCGTAGGGTGATTAGGTTTGGTCAGTTTGGTCATGTTGTCAAATGCTGAATGCTGCAGGAGCTTCTCATGCGAGCTCCCTCTGAAAGTGGATCCCTTCTGTAGAGGACACTCAGAGCCTCTGTTTAAGATGGACAAAGATCACGAAAGATCATAAAGCAGATAGTTAAGCAGATCATTTACAGAGATTTTTTCGAAAAAAAATGCGGATCAGATCCTGGATTTTTCGGGAATGGGCCTTTGCCCATGGCACAGCATGCTGTGGCCTTGTAGGAGTCTGGAAAGCCGGCAAGAAACTGGCTGGATGTGTTTAGAGCAAAAGCAATTTCTAGATTTCTCGAGTATATCTCTAGTATGTACTTAGTATCTACTATATCTACTTAGTCACTTAGTATTTACTATGCAGTCTGCAAACGATGTCCACAACATGTACTTATGGAGGTTCTCTGAAATGCATTCTGACGTCTGAAGCTAGATACAACTAATATGATGAACATGTACAAATGTGATTAATTCTATGATGATGTGGGATGATGCATTTATGGTGCTATAATGATACCACGATTTTCCCTGTATTAATGCCATGATTGTTGTTCTTGTGTTTTTCCCAGAGATGCGTGAAAGAGATCCAGCTCGTTGGCGGAGTCGATGGTGTGGACCAATGTGTCACCGCCGCCAGGTTGTCAACATTGCCAAGAGGCCACAGTCACAAAAAGTTTCCACGTGGATCAAACTTTATTGGCCCCCAAAACGTGATATAGAGTTCTAATCTATTCTAATCTATTCTAATATTTTATACTAAAGATAAGATTATGAGCAATTCTGTGGGTCCACTCCATTCTTCACCCATTCCCATCCATTTGTTCCCAGCTACACCGCTAGAAAGCTGTTTGCAAAGAGAAAGCATCACCCGCTAGGTGGGTTTCAGAACACAAAGTTTGTGCAGCCGTGCTTTTTGTTTGGAATGATGTTGTCAATTGCTGGGCAGGTGTTTGGAATGTGTTGCAATATTTCAAAACGTGAGGTTTCTCAAAGACATATTGCAACGTGTTGGCAATATGTTTGAGAAACGAATTGCAATGTGTTGTTCTCATCCTTGGTCCTTTGGCTCATCGGTGAGCTCCGAGTGGCAGAGGCCAGGGATGCCAGGGCTTCTGACTTGGAGAGAAACAATAAGTTTTGATGGATCTTGATTTAGAGAACTGGGGTGCTATGAGGGTATGGCGGTTGAATTCAGAAGATTCTTCGGATGTCCTAGATGGGATTCGGCAGCAGTTTTGTCCCATTCTGATTGTGCGAGGTAGGAGTTCACAGCGTTGCAATGTTGTGCGAGTGCGGCTTCTCAGATATTTTGAAGTGACTGTTCGTGCCAGCAAGGGGATTGGACTTCTCCATTGGTCGCAACAATTTGAATGGAATTGGATCGTCAGTAGTTACAGCGTGTGCACAGTATTGTAGTTCTTTCCATCGCCTTTGGCATAGACGCACATCCTAAACCAGCTTTGATGCACGTCGCATTGCAGGTCAAAGGAAGTTCTTGAGGAAGTCGATTTCCCCCATCAGCCCGTGCCGAGATTGCATGTATCAGGTGATTTGTGGCTTCCTCTCAGGTTGTAGGCTCCTAAGAAAAGAACAAAGGTTGAAAGCCTGACCTGATGGTGTTGATCTCCCAAGGTATTGGGCTTCATGATTCGAAATATGGGAGCACTCCTGCTGGAAGAAAAAAGAGACGCGCAGCGGTCTGCACTGTAGTCAAAAACTGACCACCTCATTTCTGAAACAGAAACCAGATTGTTCCTGCATGTTCAAGAAACACATTCTATGTTTCTTGCTTTGTCACTTTTGCCTTTTTCCCGTCATGACTTGTTTCACACATCATGCATCATGCACCTGATATATCTCCGCTTTCATCTTCTGGTGCCTCTGGAATTCCTGGCTTCAGCTCCTGGTTGTTTCAGCAAACTAATTCTGTCACAAGGAAGCGTTTCTCCCTTGAACAGATTTAGTCGAATCGATTTCTGGCACTTGGTTTGAAGAAGTTCTTGACCGAGCAAGATAGTAATAGATAGTAGCTGTGAATTTCTTCAGGCAGAGAGTTTGGAGCAGCCAGAATCAAAACATTTTATGATTTCAAATCATCTCGTGTCAATTATGGTATTTTGGAGTTAAGGTCTTAAGATTATTGGAATCATCTCAGCCAAAGCATGTGATCTGCCCAAATGGAAGGCAGAGGGTTGCAATGGCACTGGCAACAGCGGTTCGTTTCGCCCTGGCCGTGGTTGCCTTGGTCCAGCTGAATGCAGAGACAGAGATCCCCTTGTGGAGCTTGAACTTGGAATATGATGGGGACTTCGACTTGCTGCCTCAAGCAGCCTATGATGCCTGTAAGGCTGGGACATGCTGGGACATGCTGGGACATGCTGGGCCTCTGTGGAGTTGTGTGGATCGTTACGGCTTGATGAACAACATCTCTGTCCTTGTAGGGCCATGAGTCAGTTCACATGCTCAGATCTTTCGAAATGACATCGTTGAAATCACTTCACATGCGCCGCTGCCATGCTGCACATGTGCATGTCATCCCATGTCGTCCGCCAGGTCTTTTTCAGCCTGGGGGGTCGACATGTTTTAATCCCAAGCAACCTGACCACATGGCAACTCCGAGCCGTGGCTGAAGCTATGCAGAATCGCCGCCTTTCGAATCCCGACGTCAGCGACGTCTTCATCTCTGCCGAGTTGACGTCACCCGATTTGGGCTACGAGAAAAGTGTCAAGGCACTGCAGAGGATGTTGGAACTGCTGGAAATCTCCCACTTTGATCTAGTGCTCGTGGGCGGCAACTTGGAGAACTCGGGCTCAGGTTTGATTTCATCATATTGATATGGTATTGTGATGTATTGTGTACTAAAGTGTGGATTTAGTGCAACATTTTGTACTGCCAGAGCATATTTGGTACAGACTGCAGGGCTTTCACCTGATTTGTTGCTGTTTTTTGATATTTGTCATACATGGACAGATTGTATATGATATGTACATATTCATACATATATTCACATATATATATATATATTATATAATACACTTTTTTCAACGCAGCAATATTTCACGTAGAGATGCTGCGTCTGTCAGGTGATAGCGGCTGTGGTGAGGTCTGCGTATCTGGAAGCCTGGCAGCTGCAGAGCACAGCGTGCTGCGGGCGGGCGGCGTTGGTGGCGTGGGTGTCAGTGGGTGGAGCCTGCTGCAACTGCAACGGATGACTCCACTGTTACGAAAACCACTACAGGCCGTGAAACTGGAGATGGATTTCCTGGCAGTTTCTCAGCTACAGCAGCTACAGCTACCAGTGAAGTTCCAATGTCTAGTGGATTTTTAAGGTCCTTGTGAGGTTTTGGGCACTGCTTTTGTACATTGAACAGCCTATGCAGAATGTCGGATGTGTGGATTTGTCATTTGTCATCCTCATTTCCAAGGCCTCGCATTTGCCTGTGGTGAAATACTGCCTCGCCAAACGCATCCCGGTCATTGCCCGCTGGCAAAATCCTGGGCGCCTCACGGGAATGGTGTTGATAAAGAACACGAGCGCAGAACAGGCACAAACTCCGACAAAATTTAAAACACCACATGACTCGAGTGACTCGAGTGACTCGAGCAACTGGATCTAAAGAGGTCTAGAACCCCTTTGCAAAAAGCACCTGTGGCAAGTTTCGATAAAGACAAGTGCAAATGATTGTTTTCGCTTGAGTTTTTTGTTTGTCTTTGTTTCGGCCCAGATACATTTCTTTGACCTGACACTGGTGGAATAACCTTTCACAGGGCTGTCACAGGTTACCCAACCTCTTGACCCCAAAGTTTTCCCACGCCTGGCAGGTTACATTCGCTGCAATGCTCATAGCCTTTGACTGGTTGCATGTTAAGTCAGTTTCAATGGCACTTCCACACAGTATGAAAGACGAAGAGATGTACGCTGTAATGGCAGCCTCTCACATTGACCTCTCAGACATGGAGAGGCGCGCGGAGATCATTGAGCAGCAGTTTTGGCCACAGTGGGGGAAGGAATCGCTCTACCAGGTCCAGAGTGACCGCTGCCCTGTTGGACTTGAAGTCGATTCTGCTTTGGAATGTGAGAATGCCAGGAAAGACCTGTCTCTCAGTGGCAATGTTTCTCCTGGGCCATGGAAAGGATGCTTTTTGACCACGACATGTGACTCTGATTGTGAGACAGTCTCTTTCGGACCTGCTCAAGAAAGCACAGTGTCGACAGATGCGGAGACCAAAGCGATCTGCCAGAAAGACGTAGGCACCGCAGGCGCAGAGGTGCCTCAGCAGGGAAGCACCTTGTTCTTGGCCATGTGCATGGGCTCCTCATACTTTGACCGCTACTGCGCAGCTCCGGCTGAAAAAGTCGTGACGTTTTTCGACATTTCATCTCTTGATATGCACCATTGACATCCATTGACACTGTGTTACCATATTTTACCATATTTTACCTATGTTTACATGTTGACAGTTTGACAGCGTCTGACTCTGAGAGTTTGGCGAACGAGGCTCCGTTCTTCTTGTCCTTCCTTCGCGTCTACGGCGCATCGTCGGTTCCGCCAGCGGTTCCGTCGTTGGTTCGGCTGCGGATTTGGGTAATGGCCGTGGAGCACGCGCAGCTCGGCAAGGCACGGCACCTGCTGCGGCAGCTGGGCCACAGCCACGTGGACTTCGACGAAGGCAACTTCAGCGCCCTGAAAGAGCAGTGGTCCCAGGAGACTGACAAAAATGACAAAAACATGGGAAAAGTGGCAGAAAAGCTTTGGCAAAGCCATAATACTGAAGTGATTTGAAGCGTGATCTGAGATGTGTCGAATGAATTTGAATGATCATGGTAATAATTTGAAGAATGTTGAGCATTGAAAAAAAACAGCGGCATTCCTGATTTGGATGGCTTGTCAATTTTGTGTCGGAAACTTTAGTGTGTGATTTTTTGTTGAATAGATCATCAGATTGGATGCGTATGCCCCGCAAATCACGAAGAGATGGTTTGTTGAAGCAATTGCACCGCGATGCACCCAGAGCGAAACAATTAGAATTAGGAGTGCCATCATTCGCCAATTGCACCCTGTGCTCTCCCCTTTGCATGGGTTCCAAGTCACGTGGTCATTCTACCAGAGGGCGTGGTGCAAAGGCAAAGACTGAAGGGGGTGTGCAGATGAAAGCAGAGACTCACCCTGGACGACTGTCGGTATGGTACGTGAACTTCCAAAGGCACATTCCGAAGAGTATAGATTGACACATAGATTGATATCAAATGCAATGATGTAACTTCATTCACCAGGTAAAAACCCTCAAAGAATACCAACATAACATAACATATTCAAACAAAACATATGAAACAAAGATCAAAACATGTCATGAAGTCCCAGCCGAATGTGATCCTGTCCAGGAGCACTCTGGTGGGGTGGAGGACTACTTGGATGAAACGACCGACGATACGAGCCCGATCTCCAATCGACGCACAGGCTGCCGGCCTTCAACATATCTCGACAATGGGAGCACGATTGAAACAGTTTGTGATCCAGGAGTCCACGATGAAAGGATGCTGATTAACAATGCAAACTTCTTCATGTGGGTCATCCAGCAGGTGAAATTGCCAGAAAACAGAGAGTTCCAATACATTGTGACAATCGATTCGGATATGCTATTTTGCAAGTCCTTGGAAAGGTTTCTGCCCTTCAACCAAACAAATGGTCCCGAGTGGGACTATGCCTTTACAGTCTATGACCGGGAGCATGAGGTGCCATGGGGCAGCAACGAGGAACTTGCAAAGACCAAGCATGGATTCTTGCCAGATTCAAGGAATTTGCTGGTATCATTGTGGTCATTGTACTCAGTAGAATTGATCCGAATTATATACACAATTTAGACAACTATTTGTTCTATAATTCTACATAATTGTACCTAATACAATCAAGCACACTCAAGCTTAAGCAGCTCGGTTTGTTTACCAGGCTAATATGTCAATGGGAGAAGTCCAGAACCAAGGCCATGTGCGATTGAATGCTGGCGTGCAACTCTTCAAGAACAGTGGGGCGTTAGTGCCATTTCTCACGCACTATTTGGAGACCATTCAGTATGTCTTGAGATGGGGCCATGCGACAGACACGACAGACGCGACAGAAAACGAATATGAAAATCCTGTGGCGAAGCTGTTGGAGGAGTTTAAGGCACCCAACCAGGCTGCCATCGCGTTGATAGTGGGGACATCCAATCTGCTGTACGACGACTGCGAAGTTTGTCGCCACACTCTTAATTTGGAGTCCAATCCTGATCTAGCGACAACAGCGACAACTGGCAGCTTCTCTCTGAAGGTTCAAGCGCTTCCCATGCGCTACCTGAACCAAGCTGAATCCTTGAAAAATGGTGAAATTCTAGACGACCTGCATATGCTTCACCTGAAGGGTCTGTGGTGGCGAATCCTGGTCATGGAGGCGACAGCTCATCCGACTGAGACCCGATGCTACCACTGGAATTTTGAGGCTTATGTTTATTGGATTGCAATGTTCAGAATTTGGCAGCCTGAATATGATGCAAGTCTGACCGTTCTTGCCGATGTATCCAAATGCAACGACACTGCAGTGGGCGGGCCAAGACAACATCCGCTGGTCTAGGGTCGGAGTCATGGACGAGTCACTGGAGACATCTGAAGACATCGCTTGAGTGGTCAGAATGGTCGAGGGGTTCGGCCACGCAAGACACGGCACTGACGGTTCCACCCCGCGCTATGCCCAGCCTCGATGGCAAAGTGGACAGCTCCAGAAATGGAAGCTGCGATGGCTGGTTGTCATATGGAGCCCCATATGTTGTCATAGATGGACAAGTAAAGCTTGGTTGCCTTCAAGGAATGAAATTTCTTGGGCTATGAGCTGAGAGACGCACATGCTGCTACTAGGACCCTGCAGATCTGTCCAGAAATTGATTTATCCGTCTTTCCAGCGCATTGAAGCTCTGGTGGACGCTGCACCAGTGATTGGTACATCATGGCAATTAAACATCCACCATCTATGAACGATAAAACCAATGGTCTTGCTAGGCTAAAGGTCATATGCCAGCTGGCCATGTTTGATGGCTGGAGAGTAGTCGAAACGGCTTCTCCAATTGCTTGGGAAACATCACAATGTCGCAGGTTCAGCATTTGCTTTCAGGTCGGTCAAAAAGATTCCAGTGTCTCAGCATGTCTCAGTATGTCTCAGTATGTCTCAGTATGTCTCAGTATGTCTGAGTGTGTCTCAGTACTTTGACACTTCTTGGCACTTGCGAGCCTTACGAGTCTTACGAGCTGTGATTACTTTCGCATGGAGGTGATCTGCATTGCCTTTGTTTCGGCTCCTTTCGGCTCCAGCCCTACAGAGTAGTTACAAAAATCCATGGCCCATTTAGCCGCAGGTCACATCAATATGCCACACGTTTGGATAAAAGAAGAACACACACACACAAAAATACACTAAAACTATCAGAATCGTCAAGCTGGCATGACCCCGCAAAACCCAATGAGGAAGCATGAGTCATCCCACCTGGGTTGTTCACCTTTCTAACTTCAAATGTTGCGCATGGATTTCAGCACCAAAGGCCAGTCTTTTCGAAATCAATGGCAGAAGATGCCGCGGATGCCGCGGATGCTCGGGAAGTCAAACTTCCACGGGTCAGTGCTGTGGAGGCTCCGGACCCGGCCACGGAGGGATGAGAGATTTGATGTTTCTCAAATACGGATCCTAGAAACCCAAAATGGTAAGAGTGGGGGGTGTTTAGGAAGTAAACTATAACACTGAACAATGAATATGTAGTCCCCAGAATCTACCTTGTCCGTCCTTTTGCCATCTTTGTCTAGTAATTGACTCATGCCACCAATTCATTGATGTCTTTCGCTTTCTTCTGGAGAAATTCTGTTTTTCGGACACACTTGGAGTTCTGGACATGATTGCCAATCGATACGACGACGAGCGATGATTTTTTTGCCCTGATGGGTTAAGGTCCCTGGCCGCGTCAAAGATGTGGAGGAGGCTGTGGCAACTTGTCAGAAACGAAGGTGGAAAACTGGAAAACAAAGGAAATGAACAGGTATGCTTCAACTGTTTTCCCATGATGTTTGCAAAAAAAAACACCATGGTGTTTTTTGTATGTTTTTGTGTTTCAGTTTGTTGTTTTCAATCCCTTACATGATCTGCCACATGGTGCTATGCTTCTGACTTTGAATCGGAGCTCCACTGAGGCTGCAGTGGGTGGACGGAAGGCTGTGGCTGATGCCATTGCCGACAGAGCGAGGTGCGCTGGGTGCTGAATGTGTTGAGCAACCTAAAGCTAAGAACGTTGAAGAACGTTGACGACGTCTCAGAATTTCCCGTTCAATGCAGGCTGCGATTGCGCCTTTGTAGAAGCTACCAGTTTCAGGCCGCAAGTGCAGCAAGCTCTGCAAGTGCCAGCTGCATGGGCTGCAAGAGCCACGTCGTTGTTATCTCGCTATCTCCCTGACAATGTCCAGAGCTTTGCAGGCGCCGATGCCCATGAAGCGGTACAGAACGTCCGATGCTGAGGGACGGCGAGATTTGGAACTTTTGGAATGTCTCCAAATGTCTCGAATGTCTACATGGTCTACATGGAATGTCTACTGATGCAAATCAAGATGTTGGGATATTTGGGGCTATGCAGCTCAGCGCTGTTTTCAAGATCCAGTCACTGCACAGCGTATTCTGTTGTTCTTTTGTTGACCCAATGTGTAGCAGGAAGAACGCAGGAGATCTAAGTCTGAAAACTAAAAACTGTTGTTTAGGTGTTTAATGAAATGTGTAATGATTGTAATGCAGTGTTTAATGACATGTTGACATCATGTTGACCAGTTCAAGGTCGGACCTCCTGGTAAAAGCGCGAAAGAAGCCAGATGGCACCTGGGACTGCCCCGCTGGGAAAATGATTTCAGGGATTTCTGCAGAGACGCCAAAATCCTTTGCCTACCATGGTTCAATCAGTTCGAATTCTTTTTTGTAAGTATTCTGTATTCTTCCAAAATGGCTGATCTATTGAAAGCTACTAATGAGGCAAACATTGGTCCACGGCAGTTTGGGTTGGAAGTTGAAATGATCCGAAGCCACGGACTATGGACCACAGAAACTTCCCAGAAACTTCGCAAGAACACACAGAGAAACAAAAGACTGTGAACATTTATCGGCTATCATGGATTATCAACGATTATCATATGAGTCATATGATTACTATGTATTCACAATATTTAACAATTGCATTCTGTATTGATTTCTATGAAAATGTGTGGTCACAGAGTGCGGAGGACTGTGAGCCCGTAGCATGGGTCCCCACCAGCTTCAGGGCAGAGGTGCGCAGCTTCTTGTCCTGTCACAGCAATTCGTCGCATGGAAGCACTCCACATCCAAAATCCTCACAGATCCTCCAAATCCTGGTTTGGTTCACTTGGGCATATTTGCATATATTTGGGCTCATCTGGGCTCAAGCCTTCTGCTCCTCGGCAGACATAAGTGACCATATCTGACGGAAACTAGGGAATAATGTAGCCCATTTGCCATTGAGCTATCACAATGTCCGCCAGAGCCCCAAGAAACCTCGGCCTCGAACTAGAGACACACAGTGACACACAAAACCTCGGGACAAAGTCGGAGCAAAAGAATTGGCTTCGTGCAGTGCTTCAGTGGGCCATGGCCATGGCGACCTTTCCACACCCCGTTTGTGTGGCACATGTGCCAGGTGCCATGGGGTTCAATGGCATGCCATAGCAAGTCAGAGGAAGCCATAAGAAGGTCAAATCCAGACACAGGGTGCGATTACAAGTGACTGCAAGTGACTACGTGTCCAAGTCGGCACGCGAGGTGCTTTGCGGGTCATGCAAGTTCCTGCAAGCGGGTATATGCCTCCAGCACTTTCCCAAGAGACATTCAAATGCAGCAAGACAATACAAAATCCAAAACACAAAACACATGAAACACTTCAATGAGACGCTTCTTGAACTCTCCATTTCCATATTTTCCATCCATTTCCGGCGTTGTTAGGTGTCGCTAGTGTCTCCGGTGTCGCCCGTATCGCCAGTGTCACCGGTGTCACCGGTGTCGCCTCGTGGCACCCGGACATTGCAACGTCTTGCAGAGCTGTTGGAGCGACATCGTCCCAGCACCCAGCGATGCCATGCGATGCCGACGTGTCACGTGTCACATGTCACGTGTCACGTGTCTGGACGTTGCCCGAGGCTCCGAGCTGAAGCAGGAACTGCACAAGGCAGCGGATCAACCGAGCACTTTCGCTATGACATTCTGATGACATGATGGATCGCCTTCATTCTTCCAACCCGAGTTTCAAAATGTCTCTTGATTCCAAACCTCAAAGCCAGGCCAGGCTGGTGATGCAGTCGCAGCCGTCTCAGTCGCCAGTGAGTCCAAGATGTCCAAGGCCGGGGCAGTCGTCACTGCAGTCACTGGAGTCACTGCAACAGAGCAACCCAATGCGAGCCATGTCACTGCACTGTGAGGCACGAGATTCGTCACGAGATCCCACGTGGGAGCCTTGCTGCTGCACCAATTACGACGGCAGGCGCCTGCCAGGCGGAGCAAAAGGCAGTTTTGCAGAGCACCAGTTTTGCGAAAGGCACTTGCAGAGTGCCAGGTTTTCCAGGTTCGATATGTTTCCATCGTTTTTTTTGAGAGAAAAAATGGATGTCAAATTCAATATGTCTGAAATTTTCTGAGATTTTCTGACATTTGAGTCTGATTCTGATATTTTCGACTCGTGTCCAGGTGGTGTTGGACCGGGAGCCAGGCTCGGTCGCATTTGTCGTGCCATGGCACAGTTCCATGAAGACACTGTGTCCGACAGGCAGAAGCACTTTGTCGTCCTGTGCATCTGTGTCCGGACACCCGACCCGACCAGTTTCACAACCAAGCCTTGTTCAAACAGCCTTCAAAAACAAGTTGTAGGTCATTGGCAGCTCAATACAGTTTCACTATATGTATAGCTTTAAAGAATATCATATATTGATATTGACATATTATCAGAGTATTGTCGCTATGTTTAGAAATGTTCGATATCTGCATTGTGCATCTCAGTGGTGGAATGTGACCCGAGGCCTGGTCTGCCAGCTTTGGAGCAACTTCATGCGCTCGCAGATGCTCGCCTGAAGCATGGAACATGCGTGGAACATGTGTAGATAGAAAGTGGGTTGCATGTCATCCGATGAATGTAGTGTCTGAGTCTTAAGTCGATTGTCATCACACGCCAAAATTGCTTGGCATTTCGGCTGGGCACGACATCATGTCATGTCTATCATGCCAAAACAACAAAAGCAACACAACTTCAGAGTCTGAGGACGAGGAATTTCCGACTTCAGACCCTTGTATTTTGACACATTTTGAGACTATGTTCACGATGAGTGTTCAAGTATTGGCCACACATGGCCATTGAAGGGCCTTGAGGAGACTTGAAGGGACTTTCTGAATCTCAGGATCAGCACAGTGCGGCGCTGTCAAGGCAATTCCGACCAGTTGACACGAAGGTTATTGAAGAGGCAGTAATGGTGTTGAGGTCCACAAGATCAGAAATGATGGGAGAAGTGGACAGATGTGGACAGATGTGGATAGTGCTTTGGGTGAAAGGCAGGAGAAATCAGGAGCTTCGAGTTGTGTCTTCCTCGTGAACGTCCGTGAATTTTTTCCACCTGTTTCGGTACGTGTTCGAAGTTTTGTCTGGGTTTGTTAAGTCTGACCTCTGCCAGGCTTGGACAATTATAGCTGTGACGTCGAAAGAGGGACAGTGAAACTACAGTAAATTTATGACACCGGCAGTGCTAGCAAGATCTAGCATTGTCAGACGTATGGCTCAGCCATCTCTGGAGGAAATTCATGGGTCAAGATGAGTCATAATGAGTCAAGGGGGCAGACTTTGGAACATTTGTGCAGACCTCCTGACATGGCTTGAGCGGATTTCATACTCATACTTTGCATCATGATTTCAAACACCCAGTATGCTGCAAGGGATCTTGTTGGTCGAACTGCCATAGGAAACCACAGACAAACATAGAAACTACGCAATTCCACATAGCTACGCCATGGGAATCCATGGGACATGTTTTGCCATATGTTGCCTCTTACCTTCGCTCATTGGGTGTCGATTTGCCAAGATGCACAAATGAGCCTGGCCAAGTTGTCAAGCGATCAGAGTTTCACCGGGCTCAATTCGAGCATGTGCCATATGGGGACACAACACAGTGACACAAAATGACACAAACAAAATTTGCTGCTGGATGTGTTGACAGATTCATGGACCACAATGCTTCGCTTCAATGGGCATATTTGATGCATTTTGACACTCACGACATGAAATTGACGTTGAAGTGAAGACACGGGAGCACAGGTGCTGGCAGACTTCGTGTTCGTACCAGGGGAGCAGCTGAAGTACGGTGAAAGTCCCGTGATCGGATCCATTGAGCAGGAGAACTGCGTATTGCGATGATTTGTGCATCTTTGATATCTTTTGATATGTTTTATGTTTTTTGCGTGTTGGTCAGAGCCACAGGAGATCAGTGGAGAAGGTGTGGGTGGTCCTCCATATATGCCTCCAGCGTATTTCACCAGGCAAGGCTTCTCTTCCCTAGACGATGAAGAAAGACTTTTCGCTCAGCAACTCAAGTTGAACAGAAAGAATGACACTGTCAGAACCAAAGAAGTTTCCCAGTTTCATGCCAGGGTGGACACCCCACAAGCCTACGATTTCGAGGAGCGCAGTTGTCTCGTTTCTTGCCTTCAGAAAGGTACATGCATCGCATGCACGTGCTGAATTGCTCTGTAGGAGAACTCGTTTTTGAAGCGGCAGCGGAACAAAGATGCTTTGCTCTCAGCATGACAAAGCGATTTGCCGTCTTACAGTTTTTTTTTGATTTTTTTTGCATGTTTGCGTCCTCCTTTGCTTTTTTGAATGCTTCGTCACCTCCCTGTCGCAAGAAACTCGGAGGTCAAAGCCATCACTGGCACTGGGGAATCGAAGCTTTCGCGTGACTGGGTTGGGGTGCGCCTTTGGAAGTTTGCTGATGGTTTGCTGATGTCGATGGCAGCAGTGTTGGGAGTCACCGGCTCGATCGGCGCTTGATCGGCGCTTGCTCGGCCTTTGGTGTCGGTACAAGGTTCATGTGGTGAAATTCCAGAACGAAAAGGTTCCAACTGAGCCGCCAGAAGGTGCCAAGGCGCCAAATGATTCCATTTGTCTAAGGGGCGAACTCGTTCGGTAAGTTCGTCATGACACATCTCAAGACATCTCATGACATCTCAAGTCAGTTTCAGTCAATCACAAGACCGGGAAGACATACAGAAGATTTTGACATGTTTTGACTGACCAGGATATGTTGCGAGACGACGAACAAGAAGTGGCGACGCACCAAATATCCAACGTGCAAAGTTATATCTTTTCATACAACGAATACATTGGCAGCAGACCTGCAGACCTTCAAGTCATCAGCAGATCTGAGGTTGATGCGCTGAAACTGCTTTTTGAGGAACGTCCACTTTGGCTGCGCGGACCCGCCGAGGTGCCTTCCCACAAAAAAGCTAAGCATCTAAAATGAAGTTGAATCGATTTTAATCGATTCAATATGTTTTGATATGATTCATCCAATTTCATCCACATTGATTTATTAATCTGCCTTAATCAGGCGTTAATCAGGCGTCAATCCACCCAGTTGACCAAGTTCTTGCTCGATTCCGCCACGATATGCGGCAACAGAGGAGCGACTCCGAGAGAAGGGCCTTCAGCCCAACGTGGGGCCAGCATGACTTGCTATGACTATAACTTGCCATGACTTGTGTGCTGAGTTTGTGTCGAGTCATGTTGAGTCTGTGTCGGTGGTCCAGATTCTGCTTGATTCTGCTTGAGCTTCTCGGATGACAGGTCAGCACAATGCAGAAAACCTTCATTTGTGTAAGCTATCTCTGGTCGGATGGCCCCTGGCGGCAGGCTGGGGGTGGTGAGGTTGCAGTTCCTCTGCAGCACGATTTGATATAATATAGTTGGATTGTCTGAGCGTTGATCCTTGTGATGAAAGTGTTCAGGTCTACATCCGTTTAGGCTATGACCCTCGCCAACATACCGAGTCACGCTTCATGCAGGCACTCCTGAGTTCAACTTGTTTGCAGAAGCTCGACAGAATCATAAAGTATAAACTCACTCTTGTCGGGGTTTGAACCAGTGAAGACATTGAACGAGGAATGCCACATGGAAGACAATGGAAGACAGGTGATTGACTTCAGAGACCGCTTCTTGAAAGAGCGACGGGCGTACTTCGAGAGAGTCCAAGGGCCTCGGCCTCGAAATCGAAACTCTGTGAGCTGTGGTGAACCTTGGTGAACCTTGGTGAGCCTTGGTGAACCTTGGTGAACCGTGAATGCAATGCGAATGCGATGTGAATGCAATGAATCTTCGTGAACCTTCGAAACTCGGAATCCGCTGAGGACCTTCGACCAGACACCTGCGGAGGCACTCGACTGTCATTTTCGGACACCTCCGGTGGGGTGGCCTTTGGGTACCGTGGTCATGTTGAAGCTTCACAGCCTGAACCGACCAAGATTTTGCTTGGTGCCGAGGTCAATCGGTCTCAGCTGTACCAGTACATTGACATTGAGGATGAGGTGTGGTCAATGTATGATCAATGTATGGCCAATGTATGATCAATGTATGGCCAATGTATGGTCAATGTATGGTCAAGAGAGTGATTGACATGATGTGATATGTAGTGACAACATGTGACAACATGTGGCAACATTATGTGATAACGCAGTGACAACCAAATACCAAATGCGCTGAAGTGAGAATTTCACCTGTCACCGCTGTCACCGCTGTTTCCGAGTGCCAGGTTGTGCAGCAGTGCCTCGGCAGAAAATATGTGGCCTGGCGGATTGGACATACAGCCCGTAGCAGGGATCGCCGGGATGATGGCAGGAGGCACTTGTGCGGCACTTGTGCCACAAGTGGTTGAGAGTTGAGAGCACATGGTAGACATTTGAATAGGGATCATTGAGGAGGTGAGTCTTTGACTGAACATTGTTTAGTGAACTTGGAATCCTGGGGCGATACTTGATTGTCTTTATGTTGTGGTTGTGATCTTTGCAGGTCTTGGTTGTGTCCGTGTTCATACCCTGAGGCTGTTGAACTCTTCTGAAATCTTGGAGGAGTGCTCTTTCAAAACTGGCTGGCTGTCACTTGGTTATCTTATGCTGTTCTTGTTGGTTGACAGTTGACAGTGCTAGCATCAGATAGTTGCAGTTACTTCTAAGAAAAAAACGTGTAGTGTATCGACTTCTTTGTACTCTTCCCTCAGCAGTAGGAATTGCTGTTCCTATCCTAGCCTCATTCAAACAGCTTGAAGAACTCAAACCCTGATTGACAAACCTGGTGGGAGCGTAGCCACAACTTCATGCAGATTCCATCAACGCACCTTCAACATCTTAGGATGCTAGCTTGTGCAGCTTCCAACCAGTTCATGCTGGATCTTGCTTGACTACAACATGCCACTACCCATCAATAGCTTCTTTCACTTGAAAACAACTATGATTTAAAACTCTTTAAAACCATGACTGCAATTGGATGCGTTTGGTATCTACTGTATCATCCCTTTCTCGAGGCCACAGAAAACCTTGGATGCTATACGGGAGCGCATGTCCGTAAAGGCATGGCTTCATCTGTGATCCCATGTGACAAGTGAAACAGTGCGGGACAAGATTGACAAGATTTGTCGGATTTTGTCGGTGTGGCATAGAACCGGAGGTTAGACGCACAGTTCGACATCAGACACCGACAAATTTGCGCAGGCGGAGCTCCTGCGTCGCACGCGGCAGCCACATCTCTTGCAGGCTGCACTGCAACAAATGTGCTGTACCGGATGGTGACATGGGTTCAAGATGGTTAAAGCGTCACTGAAACTGCAATCCAGGATGCTTCAACTCCTGCGTTGGCCGAGGTTCGGCCAAGGTGTTCATTACATTCATTGATGCTTTTGCATGCTTTTGCAATACGCATTGTCCTGCCATGTCCTGCCAGGCTGCTTCATCTTCCGGCAAGCAGGACGAGGTGAGGCTTTTGCTTGTGTCCAAGGCTGCAGATATCTCTTGCCGTGTTCAACCTTTCTTATTTTTTGTCTCAACCTTTGTGTGCTGAATTTGATGAGCCCGCAAGCTGTCCTTTCCATAGGGGCCATCGCAGCATTTTGGCTCAACACAAAGACTCGTCGCCCAACATGTTTGCCCGCACAGGCCAGGGTAATTTCAAAGTATTTAAAACCTTTTCCTACCCATGAACTCATGGTTCGTCTGGTGATGTCTCTAATATGATTCTAGATATCTTTTAAATCTCTGAGCTGGCCAGGAATGATTGTGCGCCGTGTGGCGCAGCTGACGAGGGCCCAGGTGCGTCTGCAGATGTGGAGCTGCACTTGGGCCAGAAAGATGTAGAAAGATCATGAAACACATGATGAAACATCCAAACCTAGATGGTCAACTTAGTCTGGATGAAAGACTGGCTCAATCTAATTCTCATCCCGTCAATCTGATTGTGTCAATCAAAATCATCTCGTGAGGCAATTCAGTCGAAGCGGGTGCCTCATGCAGCAGCGCTTGTGATGGGGGCCGGCATTGGCGGCCTCTGGGCAAAGCCAGCTTGGTGCCTCCGACCGATCTCGGACGTTTTGTAGCGTCGATATATGTCGATTTTCTTGCGTTTCCTAAATACCTGAAGATTACTATTCTGTGTCCTATGTGTACATATCAATATCAGCTATATTCAGCTATCAGTTATCCTCTCAATTCATATAGATTCCATATGATTCCATGGTTTCCATGGTTTCTTGTCCAAATCTATCTTCCAGTCGTGCTTGCCTCATCTGCACAAGGCTCAAACAAGCTTCTCTCCGCACCATGAAATGTGTTTGTCGCATGATGCTTTTCCTTTGTGAGCTGCTGACTGGAAAGGCTTGAGGCTGCTGACTGCCCATCAAACTGTCCCCATTTTTCCGTGCAGGTGCAAAGAAGATGTGAATTGGGACGAGGTGCGCAAGGAGATCGTGAAGATCTTGGAGGATGACAAGTACAAGGACCTCTAGGATCAGACCTCCGACTGTTTTAAAAACATGAGATATCTGAGATATCTGAATCTGAAAGATCGTCTTGTGAACGATCTTTGCTTGAAAAAGATGTTGGACGACTGCAGGCTTTTGTGAAGATTTGTGAAGATTTGTGAAGATTTGTGAAGTATACTGTCCGTTCGACTTTCCGTTTTTGGTCTCCCCTCGGTGTAGGACTCGTCCTATGACGGTGCCACACCTGGCCCTCTGCTGCTGCGCTTGGCCTGGCACTCCGCTGGCACCTTCTGTGGACAGACCAAGACCGGTGGGTCAGGCCCTCAGAGTCGATGCCTTGGAAATAGGGTGAAATAACTTATGAAACAGGGAGAATATCTGATAACAACTGATAATAAGGGCATGGGGCTGACATTGAGATACAGATCCACAAAGATACACAGAGATCCTACATAGATCCTACATAGATCTGCCAGGTCCAACGGTGCTACGATGCGATTTGAGCCGGAAGTGTCGTGGGGTGCCAATGCCGGATTGAAGTTGGCGCAACAGATGTTGGAGCCAGTGACACGGCGAGACGGCAAAACAATGCAAGACAAGATTTTACCACTGGATACTTTTGGTATTTGGCCTTGCCCCAGTCGTGAGTTGGTGGATGTTTCGTTCAAATGCGTTCCTGAACTCTGAGGTGAAGAAGAAATTTCCTGCAGCCTCCTATTCCGACTTGTGGATTTATGCCGCATGCGTTGCAATCGAAGAAATGGGCGGTGAGAAAGCCACTTTGGCTGCAGTGTGTTTGGACAAATTTGAAGAACCGATGTTGATGAAGGTCTGAAAAATTAGTTGGGGTCTGCCGCCAGATGCGCAAACCTGTGAAACAACCAGTAAAATCCAAAACTATCAGGGAAAAGATGGTAAAAGTCTGCAAGAGGTTTCGCACGCTGCAGGTGCCCTTCGCACCAGGCCGCAAAGACAAATCCAGCGGCAGTGAATGCCCCGCTTGGGATGGTCCAACCTGCAAGGAGAAGTGACGTCGTCTCATCCCTGTTCATCGCGACTCATGCAACATCTTGAAACCTTTGCACGAGGATGGCCGTTTGCCAAGTGCAGATATGGGCAGCCCAGACAAGACTGCATCGCATTTGCGACTGATCTTCAACAGTGACTTGGACTTTGATTGGCAAAGCTAGACAGATGGAATTCTTTGGTTTGAAGTTTTGCCTGGTCCAAACTCGAACGAGATTCAGCATCAATAGCATTAAAACGCATTGGGGAGGGACGGGGAGGGTATGTTCACATGGTTGACATTCTGGCGACAGCAACTTTGAAGTTCGGAAACCAGGGCCTTGGACAAAGCTGGGTCGGGCTGAAAGGACGAAGGGACGGCTGAAGGGCTGAAGGAACGGGTGACAAGATGCTTGCATAAGCCATGAGCCAAACTGTCTGTGTCTGCAGAGGTTCAAGCATTGAGAGGCCTATGCAATGCCTGAACCAAGGTGGTTTTTGCGTCGTTTTTGTGGTTTGGAAATGTTTGGAACAGCCTGGAACCCATTCTTTTGTATACTAATTCGAGATAATTTGAGAATGAGTTTCGCAGCAAGGATCGGATCCTTTGAAGCCTGGACAAGGAAAAAACATGTTTGGAACGCAAACCCACAAAGTCCAGGAACCTTTTTGCTGACTTGCAGCTGAGGGTAAGTATTGTAAAGTAATGAAGTCATGTCAAGTCATATCAAGTCCTGGCAAATACATTGCAGACGCATTGATTTTCCACTTGGGCCCTGAGCCCTCGTGTGCTTTATACGCCTGGTGTGCCTGGTGCGCCTGGTGCGCTATGGACAAAGATGCCTTTGCCAAAGTGTTGGACAACTCGCTGTCAACCCTGCGGCAGCAGATCTTGGAGGTGCTTTGTGCTTCACTTTGCAATTTGCGAAAAAACAAACATCAGCACAAAGCACAAAGTTCAGCTTTTGCTGATTGCACATGTCAGACATGATCCTTTTGTCGGTGTCGCTTCCCTCATCGTCGGTATATCAGGCCTTTCCTGAAGCTCCTGAGGAGACTTCGGTGTCCCATGCGAGTTCTGTTAAGAGCAGCAAGGTGTGCTTCAGAAGGATGGCAGGGCCGATCAGTGCCGTAGTGACTCCACAGTCTCTTATGATTGAATCATGTCGAAGTTCTTATCAATAGAGGTGCCACTGTGCCAGTGCTTGGATTTGCGTCGTTTGCTGCAGTTGCTCACAATTCACTGCGAGGTGGAGAGTGTCAAGTCCAGAAAGCGCGACCAACTGAGTGAAATTAGCTCAATCACCGAGATTGATGAGGCCCTTGCCATTCCACTTCGGCAAGCAGCTTGCAGTTGAGAATGTTTCATCAAACTTGAGACAGAAATGAATAGTGACTGAATAGTTTGAAGAAATCAATCTTGTGGAACGTTCTGAAACATTTCCGAGATGCATACAGTACTTTACTATTCTTTCCCTAAGCATATCTGATCTGTAATTCTATCTGAATCCTGGTGTACTTGTGGTGTGAGGGTATCACGCCCTCGATTTCTGCTGTGGTGTGCATGGCGTAGGACGTCTACGTTGCGTCGCAGAGCCCTCGCACGCTGCAGTCCGGGCTGTGCCCCAGTGCAAAAGAAGCACAGAACAGAACAAACAAAGCGCACACAAAGAGCAGGAAATATTGGAAGAAAAAAGGCAAACATAATGAAATAGAAAATTGAAAGAATCAAGAAACGAGATTGTCTGAACTTGTGTGAACCGATGAAGCATCAAAACATGTAAAAGAGATTCGAAGCAGATCTCCTGGTCAAGAGCTTTACCTAAGAAAAGATTTCTCAACGCACTTCAACTCTAAATCATCTAGGACCTAGGAAGTGTTATCACACAACATCATTCAAAACATTAACATAATGATTTCTCCTGTTCAACTCAACTGACACTGACTTGACATCACTTGACATCACTTGACAAGGAAAGGGATGAATCCTCAAGAAGCGCTTCAAACCAGTCAGCGATTGCGTGTGCGACTCGGTGCGATAACAGCTCAGCCGCCTGGCTCCAAGTGTCTCAGAGGATGCCTCCGATGCTTGTGACATTTTGTGACATCTTGTGTGTTATGACTTATGACATTTAAAAACTTCTTCCGTGTCTCAGTCTATCGGATAGAGTCTAGCCATTCTATCAGCGATTGGAACATGTTTCCAAACAAATCCATTGTGAACTGTCAATCCAAATAGTTTCATTTGAAGTGCAGGTGTTTCAGTTGTCTCAGTTGTCTCAGGAAACTTGTATCTGGCCAGTCGCTCCATGACGCCGTAGCAGCACGGCTTGGAACCGGAACAGAGATGAACAGAGATGAACAGAGTTCATTGTTGTCCTTGTTGTTTTGCTCAGAGGATTCTTTGAATTCTTTGACTGGCGACATGTCAAATGGTGTGGTGACGAGGCAGCCTTGGGCCTCACGCGTTACACTGTACAGGCGCGTCGTGTGACAGAACGACTGGTTGTATTGTGATATGTCTTTGAATGTTGTTGATATGTTGATTTATGTTGTATTGAATGCCTTTTTGAATGCCTTTTTGAATGCCGTTGAATATCTTTGAATACGATATTTGTCCACAGAACTGACATTGTGACACGTAGACAGGGCGGTGACACCACGACGTGAAAACTGTAATTCCTTCAGCCTCTGAGAGGAACGCGGAACAGACCGCTATGTCTATACTCTCGTTAGATCTCGTTAGCTTGTGCATCTTGTGCTTGAAATTCGGATGCCTTTTGGACCGAAGTCTGAAGCGAGGATATGAACGATTTTGTGAACACCGTGGCTGACTTTATCGAGCTGGACTTCCTACCAGAAGCCCGGCACAGTCGAGGCAACGTCTCCGGAACCTTTGAGCAACTTGGTACCGAAACGCACCGCAGAGTTCGTCATAGTGCTTCGATCTCTCGAAACATCACCAGTGAAGAAACAGTGAACAAACAGTGAACATAGTGAAATCGGATTCATTTCGCTTCTGGAATAGAACCTTGGAAACTTGGTGCAGAATGCAATTCGCCGATACTGCGGATGTAGGAACAGTGGCGCGCATGTTTTTTGGGGCACTTTGACGAGGAGTGATATTCACTATGGCACTCCCGTGTGGAGTTGGCCTGCAGCTTCGAAATCTTTGCGGAAGTCCATGCAGAACGTGACTGCGGTGACAACCTTTGTGCCCAGGACGGAGATGTCAAACCTTTATGCATCCAGAGACAAAGTGTGCTGCGACAAGTGTATATAAATATAAATATAAAAAATACATACATATATATATATATATATATATATACAGATACATATATATATATATATCATTGTGTAAATATGTTTGATGGAAAGGTATGATCAGTATAATCAGATGGCAATATGAAGACCACGTTTCAGGTCGTTGAATCCAAATCCCGGCGGCACGTGGCGCAGGAAGACCTTCAATGTGGTGCCAGCACAGGCATTGATGGAGCTCTTCCTGTCTGATGAGGGCGGGACTCACAAAAGGCCCCACGAAAACGTGCGACGAATGCCTCAACAACTCCCATGGATCATAATGGAACGGTGGACCCGTGCAACTGTGCATGGCTAGAAACATGATCCAATCTTGCGCTTTCTTTGAGGACTCTCCAAGGAATATTTGGGACATATGACATATGTATGAAATGTTGAAATGGGTCATAAGAGTCACAACAGAGTCACAACAGAGTCACAACAGAGTCTTAACAGAGTCACAACAGAGTCACAACAGAGTCACAACAGAGTCTTAACAGAGTCACAACAGAGTCACAACAGAGTCACAACAGAGTCTTAACAGAGTCACAACAGAGTCACAACAGAGTCACAACAGAGTCACAACAGAGTCTTAACAGAGTCATAACAGAGTCACAACAGAGTCACAACAGAGTCACAACAGAGTCTTAACAGAGTCATAACAGAGTCACAACAGAGTCGCAACAGAGTCTTAACAGAGTCACAACAGAGTCACAACAGAGTCACAACAGAGTCACAACAGAGTCTTAACAGAGTCATAACAGAGTCATAATACATGTCTTATCATTTCTCATTGCTGTCTTCCCGGCAACTTTCTGTAGTGCCTGTGGCTCGACGGCAGGCTATTCGGGCCACGCTTGCTCACGCAGTTTCAAGCCATGAAGGAAATTCTTTTAGCTGGTGATACCAATCGAAGCTTGCCTTCAACATCTTCAAAGCTGCCTGCGAAAGTAGACGTGTTGACATGGTGGACGGATAATGTACCAATTTCTTCAAAATGTTTTGCTATTTAGTGATTTAAACTTGAACGCTCATGTCGATCAAGCTCAGCCGGGGAAGAAAAGGTGTTTGGTTCCAACTGCTTTGGCATTGAACCCAGCATCAAGTCGACTTGCCGAACTGAAATATATTCTTTTTCCCCACCTGCCAGGTGAGGGTCTCTTGATTTTATCTGAGTTGCTTCCGCCTTCTCCTTTTTCTCCTTGTCTCCTCCTTCTCCTCCGAGCCTCGGACTCCGCCCTCAACTGAAAGCTCCAGATCTCAGTGGCCACTCAAGGCTGGTGCCGGAGTGCACCTACGCACCGTATGTTCAGTCTATGCTACTGGTGCAGCCCAGACCGGAATGCGGCCGGGAGCCCAACAGTTTGTTGTCTTCCGTGCTGAGTGCCTCTGCGAATCAGCCGAGGCGAATTGCCAAAAGGCAAAAAAAATGCCGTCCGGCAGTTTGTGTTCGAAGGTCTTTCTCAGCTCTCCATCAAGAGCCGTGGGCGGAGAAGCTTCAGCTCACAAAGTGCGCGTTTTTTTTTTCAATGGTTAGTAGGTCTGATCTTCTTTCGGGCCGGCCTTGTACCAGCGGGGTCCTAAGCTGCAGTTCGACTCGCTGTCACCGTCGCAGGCCTTGCAATGCTGCTACCCTGAAAAGTAGTGGGAATTGATCCACTGTACTCTGGAGAGCGGACGAGCGAGGCTGTAGGCTCTTTCCGTGCAATGGAAGAAGACCACCGGGCCGAAAAAATAGAGTCGCGCGACACGTGTTGCTGAGATGGGAATGTCTGTGTAGTGTAGCTTGTCAGTGGTTCGAGTTCGAAAGAGTGCATTCACAACATATGATGTGTTCAACACGATGTGCTAAGATGTGAATGCCCAGGCAGCCTGTGAGTGGTTCGCGTCTTTGAGATTTTAAATAGAGGCCATCATTGATATGCGCCTTGATTCGTCGCGCGTTTTCGACCTTCATGTAGCAGAACGATTCTAAATTTGGCATGCATGATCATTGACATCTGCCTTGGCTTGTCGCGCGTTTTCGCAGCTTTCAGCACTTTAGAAGCTGCAGCTTCTTCATCCATCTTATTGGTTTGTCTTGAGACGGTGCCCCAGCCTCAGATTTTTGTTGACATGTAATTACAAGTTTAGGCGGCCTCGGACCTTGCAATGGCATTTGTATTTTTGAAAGCTTGTCAGAGCGCAAGCGGCTTCTGTATCAGGCTCGCGCGCAAGAACTTGCGCTGGGATGCCGCTTCGGTCTACACATGGGACGTTAGGCTCAGTAGCCGGCAGCCAGCCCGAATAGCTTTTCGCATCCTGCGCCCGGCCAAAGAACAACGATGGAGCGTGGGCGTTGGTGACTTTTTCGCCGCAAGCTCCAGATCTCAGTGGGCACTGCCGGATCGCGTACGCTAGATGTCAGTGGGCACTGCCCACTGAGATCTGGCGCTCGTGGCTGAGGTACGGCGGCGCCCGTGTCAGAAAGACTATCAGAATAGATGCCAAATAGACGCCAGACATAATCCCAGAAAGAATGTTCGCATATACGCCAGAAAGCATGTCAGAGTAGATGCCACTAAACGCCAAAAAGAATGTCAGATAGGACGTCGGAATATATATCCCATATATGCATCCAGATGGTATGCCAGAAACTATGTTAGAACAATGTGCTAGGGTGGAAATCACTCGAAGAAAACAATTTTTCGCTACGTTCTCGCGAGCATCGTAAACTTGTCAAGACTCGCAAAGCCTTTCTGAGATCAGTGCTTAGGCCTCGTGGCTGAATTGACTTTTGTACGAATTAATGATCTTGCTACACCACCAGAGCCTACGCACCCGCTTATGTGCCTGGGCATTAACACGTTCCTTAAACAAAGATGATCTTGGGTGAAATAGAAAAAAAGGCGGTCTCTCACGCAGCAGAAATTGTTTGGGGTTCCTGAGCAAACAGGCGCACGGATGCGCCGACTGCATTTGCAGGTACATCGAGCCGTTTGTTGGTTTGCTGATCATCGGGAACGGCATCATGTGTCTTGCCTCCAAGCAGAGGTGGGTCACAATTTCTTGTCGTTGGAATTGTGTCTGGTTTCTTTTCGGGGCGAGGATTGGCTTTCAAACTGACCCTCTCTTCGAGAACTGGCCTGGATGGGTTTGGTTTGAGTTGCGCCTCGGCAGAACTATGAAGCACGGGCTCAGTAGTGTTGAACGCAAATTCCATTGGACTTGCCACAATTGGAATCCGTTATGTGGCTGAGCGAACAAAACGTGATATAAAACAACTCGGCCCTTCTTCTATCTCTTTAGGATGGAAATGGGACCCGGCCTGGTTTCCTTCCTGCCAACAAATTAGATCCAGAGTTTTGGAGTGCAAAATTGTCTGGGCAAAGGCAAACCCAGCGCGCTTTTGTTTCATATCTACTTAGAGGGTCGCATGGGTTCAATTCAAAACAAACTGCTTAACGGTTTGCAGGGTTATTGTTGCTAACAATCCTGCAAAACAACACGCAGGCTATCAGCCATGCTCTTTTCTTGAGCCTGCACAGCTATGCCGGTCCAGCTGTGTCCCAGTTCTGTGACGTTTGGATATTCTTAGCGTGTTTGCCAGAGCGAAGATTCATGGGCTGTTGGTTTGACCGCGGTGTGATGCGCTTTGTGGCTGCATTTTGTCATTGGGACAATTGTCTGTTAGCATGTGCCAGAACATCATGGAACAATTGGATCCCCCAAACAGTATCGAAATGCAGTGCTTTTTCCGCTCGCGCATGTCAGCAGGTAATGGCAGCTGATCATAAGTTGTTTGCATTCTTGCCTGCAACTAGTTCACACGTCCCCTGTCAGGTTGCAAGGATGGTCAAACATGTTTCGGACACGTCTTTTCCGCGACCTCTCTCCACATGTACGCATACAAGGGCATAAAGCTTGATGGCTGCAGTGAATGGATAACTTGAAGGTTGGTCGGGTAGTTTGCTTCTCAGTCTCAGCGAGCAGGCATGCAAGCTAGACCAGCAGGCCAGCAAACATGCACGCAGGGAAGCGCAGAAAGCAAGCGAGCAAGCAAACAGCAAGCATGCACACATTCAAGCCAGCAAGCCCTCAAGCCAGCAAGCAGGCAAGCAGGCACACAGCAATCCATGCATGTGCTTGATCCTTGGTTTATACTTGAAGATTCCATGGCGGGCATTCGTGATGAGCTTGACTTGCAGACGTTGCAGCAAGCACAGGGTCATTCTTGAAAGGAAAAATTCACGGCAAGAAACATTTGGTGATTTTGGACACCGCGTCCACCGCACCTTTTACCAAAAGACTCCAGACATGCTTTCTTTCCAATGAACAGACATGATTTCTGGATGTGAACCTAGCAATCGGTTGCGTGTCTTCTCGCCACCCATCCACAAGCTGCAAAACGGCTTTAGTGAACAACAAATGTAATAATGCATATCACCCAAAAGATTGCTTGGTCCGCAGTGAGCCAAGGTCCTTCACAGTCATTCTGATTGTTGAAATTGCTCTCCGAATGCATCTGCTTCGGTGTCGGAATTATTGGTGTGGAGCAGAAAAGTTGCACCTTGGTCTAATAGATTGAGCATTCAACGCATGAACGCATGGTGGCAAACCATATGGAAAGTCCGCGTCTAAAAGACCAAAGTTTTGAAACGCTCTCGTCAACTTGATATGGTCATAACAATGAAGAGTACCACACTCACGAGGGAATGTGGACCAGCCCCCGGGTGCTTGCAGCATGTGATTCAAACGGCTTCAGCGTTGGCAGAGTGTTTCATGGTCCTGCGAGGTGGAATTGGTTTGATTTATTTTTGGCCGGCACCGGCATCACGGATGTAAGTGCGCAACTGGTCTCTTGGATGAAAAGGCAGCAGGTTAGTTGGCAATAGCGTTGGTTCAGATCTTACTTGGACATGCGCCTTTCTCCCGTCCAAGGAAAACAGTGAAGACCATGTTGTCTAGATGATACTGACGTATGTATATGGTATAGTATGAATATTGTGTAAACCTATATAGACATTGGATGCAGCAAATACTGTATGTCAATACTGTATGTAAATACTGTCTGTAAATATTGTATGTCAATATTGTAGGTAAATATTGTATGCGTTTGTTGTATATGTTGTGTTGTTTGTATGTATAGTGTGTATATATTTTTGGCATAAATTGCAAATTGCACGTATATGTTGTACATGAATATTGCATGTAAATTGCGTATGTATATATGTATTGTTAAAAGGGACTAGGCGACATGCCACGTGTACATAGCTGTCATAAGGGCATAACATGGTCATGCCTGACGCGCCGTGACACGATGGCTCAAGACCGCCATCAAGCAAGGAGTAAAAGTGTTGTCCGCATGTGCGATCGTCTTGTGCAAGGTGACTGACAGCAAGTACACACTCTACACCAACGACATAACCCAGAACAAGGGTCGTTTTGTTCACAGGTTATCAGCCGTAGTGCTCTGTACCCCCATCGGGGGAGGAGTGTCTACGTGCTGTTGGTCAATTGGGAAATTGGTCTTGGACGCAAA
>BGPT01002739.1:178286-230319 GCA_003297045.1 Symbiodinium sp. clade C Y103 | reverse complement strand
CTTGCACGGTGCAAGCAAGTTCTATAGATGAAAAAGGTCTTATAGTATATCCAAAAGGCAACTTCCGCCCCGCCTCGTGCGGGTACTACTGGTATGTATGACTACAATGCAATATCTATACAATGCGCATCTACGAACATGGCATGTAACCTATAGACCTATAGATATATACATATACACATAAAAACGCTCTGGTATATTGCATACATATAGATACCAATCCCACAAGTATACATATGCACACGTGTGCGTCATACATATATAATATTATATGTACACATACAAAAGGACATCGTGTAGACGTATAATGTACCAGACAGTTGTTCTCAGGCATCAAACTTGATGACACTTGCAAAGAGGAACAACACTGGGGTTTCACAAGCAAGAATTTGCAGTCAAGCTTTGAAATTATTGTTATGTTTCCTGATGTAATTGGAACTGCAATACTCTGTCAATCCAATTACCAGGATGATGCAAGTTTTCTGGGCTGCTCAGTTGAGACAGGCAGGAGAGGCAGCTAAGTTTTGTAGAGACCAAATGGCAAAATAGACAGGTCTTGGGTTTGTGAAGATGAAAGGTGATTCAAAGCGCACTTTCCACGGGCACAGATTCAAAAGCCTATGGCTGGCTTTTCAGCCTTTGGTTGCGTTGCTTTCCATGGGGGTACTTCCGACAGGTTGTTGATGGAGGTTTCCTGAAACAGGGATCCCCCCAAATCATCCATTTACAGATGGAATTCTTCCACTATAAACCATCCAGCTCTTGGGGTACCCCCCATTTATGGAACCCCCCAGCAGCTGCCAATACCAAGGACGGGCGTGGAGCAGATCTCTTCTTCCCTCATGGTCTCCATAGGCCTTGGAAGGACTTCTTGAAGTGCCTATACCAACACAAAATATTATGCTCAATAGTTGTTAATGAATGGTTAGTCAATATATCTGAATCTATATCTATATCTATATCTATCTATATCTATCTATCTATCGATCTATCTATCGATCTGTCTATCTGTCTATCTGTCTATCTGTCTATCTGTCTGTCTGTCTGTCTATCTATCTATCTGATCTACTGATCTATCTGTCTATCTATCTATCTATCTATCTATCTATCTGTACTGACAATTCGGGAACTTTTGATTGGCCCAGTGACCAGTGCTTCGAAATAGGTTGTTCTTGAGCCCTGGATGCATGAGATAGGTCGGGAGATATTGTCAGGGCCATGGGGATATGTTGGGATGGATGGTGTAATTCCAACCACTTTTGCCAAACATTCTGACTTCCAGAGTCAGCCCAATAGATGGGTAAAGGCGGTAAAGGGGAAATGTAGGAACCTCATGAGCGATTTCACGGGAGGTTGTGGTTGAAAACGTTGGAAATCATCCCTCTCTGACTGATATCATGTGGAGAAGATAAAATGGCCAGGAGTATCAGATTGCCTTGCACTTTGAGGAATTGCCAAGTAGATTATTTTCCCAATTTTTTGATGAATGTTCACATCTGCACAGTCTCCACAAGTCCAAGACCAACTATCCTTGTGTCAGTTTGGTTGGTTGATACTCAAATTGTGTATTTTTTCATAAATGATGGAATGCTCAATAGACTCATCCAAACATGAAGACCTGTTCTTGCGGTTGGTAATCTCTTCCACTTCCCCTCGATATTACTGTAGATTACCTCGAAACACAAACTAATCCGTCAAGTATTGGATCTACTGATGAATTGGGGTCCCAAAGAATAACAGGCTTATTTATTCAATTTTGTTGGGGGATCATAATCGTACTCAATATAATGCATTTAGTCCACTTGGTTATAGATTGGATATACATAATGGGATACCTGAGTTATATACGGGTCATCAACTACTTCTAAGATTATTGTGATATTGCATTACATTGATTCCCCATTGTATATACCCATTGGTTATTTAACGTAGCTATCGAAAATTGATGACAATGGCCCATTTATAGATGGCTTATCATGATTTAGCTATTAAACATGCTGTTTTTCCATAGCCACGTTAAATGACAAGAGGGTATAGACAAGAGGGTATATCCACATGATATTTCGACCACATTCCCCTGATTTTTCCCAGGGATGGGATTTGCCAAGATATTTTCCCCAGAAATCCTCCCATTTTTCCCCAGCAAAACAGGCGGGAACACAGAGGTGCCTTTGGCACCACGGGCAGTGGTGTGGGTCAAGCCTGGGAAACCCAGCGCGAAGGGGGGGCAGGAGCCATCAGGAATGCGTTTGAAGGTGAATTTTAACCATGAAAAGTTGGGATTTTAATGGATTTAGCCATCCTGAATGGAGATGAAATGGGGACATGAGCCATATTTAACACTGGTTGGTGCGTTCCATAGTTTCTGATGTGCAGCCCAAAAGATGGGAGGATGATCGCAACTGACCAGTTAGCCTAGTGATGTTGGCCAACTTACTTGTCGTTTCGGGTGCCCTTCTTGCATCCGATGACTTTGATTCATCACTATGTTCACCAATTCAATTGCCATTTTGAACAGGGGTGAGCCCCCTTTTTTTTCATTTTTGCGAGTGTTTTTTTTCTTTGAATATGTTTCTGTTCGGAAATGGACACCAGTTTTACCATGAAAATGGCAAGTAGTTGTGGGATTGACAACATACAGGGATAATGATTATGTAGATAGGATTAATGAAATAGGAGGGATGGGCCCCCATTCCATGACGACAAGAAAAAGGGCGAAACTGAACTTCGGTACTGGTATTATTCGGACAAAACTCAGATGATGGGTGGAAACTTATGGACACTTGTGGAATATTGATATCATATGGATCTGGAATGTAGTGAAGTTCCCACAGACGACACACATCGCGCGGGCTGGACACGCAGTGACTGGAGATGACGAATCATGGCCTTTCCGGTCCAGGGGGTCAAGTAGAGCACCGAAGTCAAAGTCTTCCAAGTAATGAAAAAATGCCTTGTTACCTTCAAAATTATTACTTGGATGGTGATAGTTGAGATCTCCATTGAGGATCAAGAGACCTAGGTCTTTGGGATTTCGTAATTTTCAGGTATGAACCATCCAATTTTGAAGTTACCCAATGCTGACCCATACCCCATACCCACAAGATTAAGATTGATTGTACTGCAGAAGGGATTTGACCTCTATCTCTATGACAACACTTCCGTGGCTCAAGCGTGTTTAAGAAACTCGGCGGGCAAAAACAAGAACACACTCCAAAATAAATTTGCACTATCATTGTAGCAAAATCATACAAAAAAACACAACATGCAATCACCGAGACACACTGAGACCGTAATATTTCAACATACAATATGCAAACTTATTCCACAGGTAATCTTTATATATACCTGTATAACATACATATATATATATGATTGTGTATGTATACATGCACATGATTCTCTTGAGTGTCCGTGTCCCCTTGTTTGCTTTTTCTGTGATCCCCATCTTCCGGAATCTCCGGAAGTGTCAAGCAAAAACCGCAGCGCCATGTGCAAGAATAATTCAATGCCTGAGCCAATCGCCAAGCAAGACCTAGGCACCATTGGCCCCGTTCTGCAGGTTCCAAAGTGGTGAACCATCCATATTTTGTGCTGAAATCAAAGCCGTATATAAATGTATATGTATATATATATACACATATGTATGGATGGATGGTTGTTGACATATGATACATATATCATATATATATATATATACATGTAGCGGCTGTAGCTAGCCATCCCCGAACTCAAAATGATTGGCTCGGAATGGTGTGAAAAGCACAATGATTGGCACGTGTTCAGTTTTTACCTGGGATGGTGATCCTTAGTTCACTGTTGTATGGGTATGGGTCAAAGTTGGCGACCCCCAAACATGGCCGGTGTTGTACTTTGGTTTGTCAGTTCGAAAATGACTAGCATGTCCGGAACTCATGGCTTGAAAGATATTGAAAGCTTGAAACTTCAAGCCATACCCATACTACTCCATGTTGTTGAAGGGCGTGGCTTTGCTGCAAACCAGATGATTGTTTCCGCTTGGATGTGCATCCCAATAGGTAAGTGGTTAATAGTCCGTTTATGCAGCTTAGGTACTGTACATCCCATGAAAATATAGTTAATTGAAATTATGTTTTCTTGTTAGAATCCCTAGCATTTGTTGGGGGTAAGCACCCAATTTTTACTTCTTGAATCCCGGTTTTTCATGGGGTAAATCTACAGGTGAATTTGATTGCTAGATCACCCTTTTTGGAGGTTTCTTAAAAGTGGTGGATCCCCAAAACTATCGGTTTCAATACTAAAATGGTCTCATGACCTTGGTGATTTGGGGGTTACCCAGGTACCCCCATGGCTTGACGGAAACCTCGGCTTCGCTCACGAGGCCTTACAGCTTCGCCGTCGCCGTCGCCTTGTTTGTCGCCTCGTTCACCTCGGGTCGAGGAGAACGAGCTCCGCTTCAAGCGGATCTTTGGCCCTGTGCCTTTGCAGAATCAGGGCCGTTCCAGAGGATTGAGCCTTTGGGAATGAACATGGCCCATCTATGCCTTGATTGACCTGTGAAAGGTGATTTTCGTTTGCTATCTTGGAGTACCAGAGGGTAACCGTATGTAACGATCATTTTTTGGGTGGATCCCTGATAGTCAAGTGTCTCATTTTACCTCGCACGGTAGTGATAAACCAGGTAACCCACAATTCACCAACAAATAACATGAGTCGTTGGGATTTTGATGGGATTACAGTTTTTATTTGCCATCACGCATAGGAGATACAGGATAGATTTGGATTATAATAGTATTTTTTTACATAATGTTTTGATTTGATTATTTTACCACCACCTTTAGGGTTAATGTGATAAACCCATGAGGCTACCATTTCGGGATGATTGTTAGTTCTGTGTTGGATTTACCATAGTTTTGAGGTTTCTACATGTTTTCACCATCAAACATAGGGTAGGGAGCAGGGATATGATATAATCAATACATGAACATATATACATAATATGCAAAAATCATGCATATACATATACACACATACATTCCGGTAGTCAAACATAGCAATGGACAATTGCTTATTTATTGATGATTTCCCCAGCTATAAACCTCCATTCAGTTCGGGTTTTTCCAGCCAATTACGTTTGATTTTACCGCTTGGTATGGAAGAATGGGCCATGCGTGCGCTGCAAGGATGGTGTGCCGCCCACTCCAAATCCGTGGAAGGACAGACGTGAACGTGCAAATGAAAGCCCAGGAGTGGGTGCGACAGATGGCTGGCCGGGGAATCCACCTGTTTTCTGGAGGTTTAGAGCTGGGAAAATCAACAGATAAATGGTGGGTGTTCCAGCCAACCATGTTTGACTACCGAAGGATATATAATATGGGTATATATAATATTTGGGTCAATATGGATCAATATGGTCCTCATGGGTAAGTATGTGTTAGTGATAATCATTGCAGATATTAGGATTAGGATCAATATGTTTGATGAATTAAAGATGATGATTAAGTACCTAGATATCCAACATCACTACATATTAATATATTATATACCAGTATATGTGTCGTAAGATTAATGAAGGTATACACCCCCTAGATTTCACATTGAAGACCGAAGATCCAGTTCGTGGGGTCTGGCAAGTGAGTTTTCGAATGCAGATATGGGTATTTTGGAGTTTCATGGAACCATAAGAATTGCTATTTTTGGTATTTACCCAACCACAGTGTTGGGGAGAAGGCTGCTATTGCGGGGGGAGCCATAAATTGAATTGGCTATGTTTGGTATTGAACCATCCAATTTAGCCATTGGGGGTTCCTCAAAGTGCTTTTATTGAAACATTGCAACAACATTGTACCTCGCGTAGAAAGGCCTGAGTAATTTTGGTTGACCGTACGTATTCAAAGCATGCAAATATATATTACAATATAAAATATATATATATAGTTATATATATATATATACGTGTAATTGTATGTATATATATGATTATATACGTATAATTATGTATAATTGTATGTGTATATATATGATTATATACGTATAATTATGTATAATTGTATGTGTATATATATATATATGTATATGTATAATTGTATATATAATACATATATAGACATATATATATATATATATATATTAAATATCCGAGAAAATACATACACTTAAATAACCGAGAAAAATTACGCTTTCACCGGTAAAAGAAAGTTTTACCTGAGAAAGCTAGGGTTTGCCCAAAATCGGGGACCATCAACTCCATGGACCCAATCCCATGATTTAAATCACGGGTAAACATGGGTAGATCACGGGTAAATCATAGGTTAGGGTACAACCTGGTTTTCCTGTGAGACTACATTTTACCGGGTAAATCATAGGTAGTCACGGGTAAATCACGTTTACTCACGGGTTGGTGGTTCAGAAAGTCTTCAACTGTGTTTTAACTTGCAACATTGAAGAAATGCAGCTAACCATTTCAACTCCTAAACTCTTTAGGTACTGTCTAGCCGGCAACCGACAGATATCGGTCACCACCACTGAAACGGGGATGACTGGGTTTCACCTTGAACATTAAACATAGGTTTTTGTGGGGGAAAACGCGGTTTTACCTTCTGAACCGGAGTATAACCCAGTTTTACCCTCACCACCAAGGTAGATTGAGGGTTTGGATACACAAAGTATGTATACATAAGTATTCGGATGATGATGGATGAGCATCAAGACAAACACGTATAGCTAGAAGCTTCACGTATGTATACCACTTTTTTGGTGTGATAACCGCGGTAGACGGGTTTTGAATCATACATATTTGTACCCTGATGGGAATGGATTATTTCATCCCAGTTCCGTCCTCTTACGAACATTCCAGAACATTACAAAGATGTTGCCAGGAGGTGGTCATATCGGGATGTGACCAACAAACCAATGGAGACTCGTTGTTTGGTATTGACTCACAGAAAATATCCAGAGAATACCTGTACTATACTTCATAAACTCTGCCAGTTTACTTACTGTTTTACCATTCGGATCAAAACCAATCTTCACTAGTAGTTTGGCAAGGCCTCCAGCGTGTTTGTTTTTTTTTTTCCAGGACCCCACAATGACCTTTTCACAGTTGGGTTCTATTGCTTCCCTCTTTGGTGGGTTTTGAACATCAGATGAAATGGCAGGAAAAGACAGTGGCGGACCCTGAAAGGTGATATTTTTTGCTTTCACCCATCATGTACCCGTGAAGAGATTGAGAGATGGTACTTAATCATGTTTCATTGCTACTCTTGGGTGATTTTTAGTATATAATAGTATGTATATTTGTATACTGTACATATTACATATCTATATATATATATCAAGATGGAGGCAAAACTACCAGCAACTGCCAGCAACCATCAGCACCATGGAACATTAACCCCACTTACCATCCAGATACTGTACTAAATGGACACCCAAAGGAAGTTTTCAATGGGTAGATGGTATAACAAAGATTCTAACATGTTGCAACCATAGGTTGGAATACAACCCCTGTAAGTTGGCTACATACTTTTCAGTACCCACTGAGTGACTGGAAGTGCACTCCCCAAGTCCCACCTTTCATGTGGCCAAGGTTTCCCCATGAATTCCGATGGTTTATATCAGCATTTTCTCCATGAAACTTTGGCATCTTTGGATTGGTTTAAGGGAAAATTTGCAGGAAAGCCCTATATTTCATGGTAAAAACAATGATTTCCTGTAGATTTTCCCATCAAGCAATCCATTGGCATCTTTGGGGTATCACTCAATTGGCGGTTTTTTCACCCAGCGAGGACCAAATATTGCCGAGTTCCTTGCCGCCTTCGATTCGCAGTGGCAGCTCAGAGCTACTCAGTTGCAGGACTCGACGTTCACAAGCTACGCTAATGCGGTGATGATGTGCAACGCTGGTTGTAGATATCAATATCTTAAGCTTCATGCATGTCGTTCTTCTTTGTTTTTGTATGTTTTTGTTGATCGGTTTTTCCAGGGTGATTTTGTGGCATGGTTGATGTTTACCTTTAACAGGGATGGTCATCACCCCATGAGACCCCATGAGGATGATGGTTTATCCATGGCCATGATGCTTGGATTCCTTATAAGCGGCTAATGACTATGACCCATTTTCCGTGTTTTTGATCCCATTGTTAGTTTTACCATGTTTTACCTATTCTTATTCCATCTTATTCCACCATGTTTTGGTTTATAGTCCCATTATTTACCGTTATGAGAATGTTATGAGTATGTACATTAACATACATACATGCATGCATGCATGCATCCATGCATCCATCCATCCATCCATTCATACATACATACACATGTATATTGCACATTGTAATTCTTCCATTGTTGTTGGTTTTAATCTAATCTGATCAAATATCGTTATATACTATTCATTAGTGAAGTTTGGACATGGCACATGGTGCTAGTAGATGCCATGGCGCTAGTAGATGGCCAAAAGATGAACGACCAACTTGCTTTCTTGTTTGCAACCTCAAAACGCTGTTGCAAATTAGAATTTTTACATGTCCAGCCAAAACAAACGTCACAAGCAATATATAATGACTCCAAAAGCCAAAATACATGGAAAAGACCAACGAAAACTGACATGATTCTATCTAGAAGAACAGAAATGAAGATCGTCACACAACATTTTCTTCCCATATGGTGGATTGGTCATCAATCCATTGATAAGGTTTTTAAATATAAGGATTCTGATTATGGGATGGATGACCATGAACCAAATACAATCAATGTTTTGAGCACAGCACATATGAGTCTGTGTGAAAATGCGGGGTACCCCAAAGAATAGCCATTGAACAGGGAACATCATGGTAAACATGTGGGTTTGGGTACCGCATTTTTGAGCAAACCCATATGTTTGGTACAAGGTTCCCCAGAGCTGTAAGTTGCTGTAAAAGACACACCAACTACAGTATAGATATTTACATGCACCTGAAACCCTAGTTAGCCTAGTTATAGACCAAGTTGCTATGGGGAACCACATTGTACGAATGGAGAACCACTGTTATAGTAGATCCTGTAGTGTCAAATTATCGCCGTTTGGCGAAACAACAATAAATATCGTCGTTTCCTGGTATTATCGTCGTTTCCTGAAATTTTCGCCGTTTGGCGAAACCACCACTGCCCATGTGCCGAAGCTGTTTGGGTTTCTATCATCAAGTGTTTCAGGTGAATCATGGAAAACAAAATGGCCGATGTCATGACCCATTCTGGCTGACAAGTAGGAGCATTCAAAAAGCACAACTTCAGTCACTTGAAAGATTGAATCTTATTGGCCAGCAATCCAACAATCTTTGTCCTACCAGCACACACCCCGGTCACCCCAGCTGCGTGGCACCGAGTGCCAGCACGAATGTTTTGGCCTGAAGCTCAGCGACCTCGCAACTCCCGTCCAGCAAGCAGGGCAGCCTTAATAGTGTAGTTCAAAAGGACCCTTGATGATATGACCCGACCATCTACACGCCGTCCAAGTCGGCACAGCCGACCAATCAGGTCTTCATTTTGACTGCAGTCAAACATTAATGGACTGCAGATCAAAGGATCACCTCGGTCAAGTTGTTCTTTCACATCCACCAACATGTGTTTCATAAAGTGCAGTTTTGGTTTGATGGCGAACAGGCAATGTTGGTTTTCAAAAGCCCACGTAGCCAATGATACATAGCCATTGATGACCGATTGCCCCCTTTCATACAACACTGAAGCACAGTTCCGGACTTGAAACATTCCGTGCGTACAGATGTGGCTATAGTAGGAGGTTGCAACCCGGGATGTCGCCAAAATCGTTTGCATAATTGGCAACTGCCAGGCAGGGGGTCCACCGTTGATAAGTCCCACTGTCAGAGTTGCAATCCATTGAAGAAGTAGGGCACAATCACTTCCCTTTACATTGGCCCAAGGAAAACTCTTTTTGTTTGTATACTTGAACAGCTGGGGTGTAAAGCTCCTCAGAGCTGCAGTCTTGTTGCTGGCAGACAGCCATAACTTGAAATGACCGTGAGCTCTCTCAAGTTTGTCCGAAACCTTTCCTTGAGCGCCAAAATGATCCCACCGAAGGAACAAAAAAAATAGTTGATGCCACAAAGTCTCTGAACACCCCCAAGCGAAGGGTATGCAGAATGTCATGCTTGTACATAAACTCGGGTTTTGTCCAATCAAATGGCACAGCAGTGAGGGCAGGTTGTTTACCCTCCTCCTCGCTCCACGGCCTCTCTTGGTACATAGTGCTCACCCAGGCCGGGCTCGACGACACGTCTTCAGCTGGGAGGCCGGGAGAACCGGCCTGGCAAATGTGACAGCATGGTACGTCACAGATTCTTCCTTTTCTCTCATATCCCCGAGTGAATCTGCAAATTTTTGAATACCACTTGAGGTCCCCCTTGCTTGCTATGATGGCAATGTAAAATTGTTTGCCTGAAATATCCAAGCCATTCTCATAAAGGTCCCTCAAGTCATCAGCAATAAGCTCCAACATGGCCATCGTAATATCCTTGTACTGTTTGGCATAGACTCCAGGGATGACAAAGAGAGGGAAATGTTGCAAAAATGAATGTCCTTTGAGATTGCAATGTAACTGTTTGGCCATGCGGTGTAGCTCACAGTCCGGTTCTTCTGACGTGTCCAAGTGCATAGGATGGCAAGAGCATTTATTTCTCTTCCCCTTGATTCCAAGTACGGATTCAAGAGATACAACCGTAGTGCTTGATCTGCGCTTGCCGCGACCTTCATCACCATGGATCGCTAGTGGGATTACCCGGTCTAAGCTTGTGCGGTCAGAAAACACACTGTGACCCTCATGGTACATGCGGTACCCATGCCAAAAAGCTGGCAAAGAGTCAATGCCACCAGCACCAAAGAGTAGTTGAGGTTCCTTCTTGAGCAAATACCCTAAAAGGGTTCTGGGGATCATGTAATGAATAGGAATGACATCACCGTCTTCACACACATAATTAAAGACATCCTGTTTGATGTGCCAACCAATCCCAAATCGACGGATGGCTCGATAGGCGTCCCGTGAAACATTGTGTTCTTTCTGTTTCTTTTCCGCCATGCCAGATTCCAACAAAGCTCCATGGTGGACCCTCTCGATCGTGACAGCTGGGACCTGAGCGTTCAACATGGAAACTTGGGTGACAGAGACGCATGGCATCTCACTACGGGCTTGGGATAAGCTTTGAATATTCAGACACTTGGATCACACTACCTCAGCATGTTTTTTTAGGAAATCTGAAATCCGGAGTTTTTTTATCACTGGCAACCCGGTTTTGAGTACCCAGCTCCATCAGCAACTGCTTCCGCATAAGCTTCAGTTAATGGACGTTTCCGTGACCCATTGTTGTCAGCACCTGCACGCCGGTTGTGAACTAGTGGCAAGTGAGTGGAAGCTATTGTTCACAAAATTGGTGAGAAGAATTGATGTGCCCAAACAACGCACTCCCGGTTTTTTTTGTCATTCGCGCAGCCTTTGGTGGTGACTATTTCGCTCCTCAGCTGTAATTGACTTAACCACACTTAAGCAAGCGTTTTGATTAAAACACTTGCGCCCCTAAATGGATGAGAAGCCAGAACGCAAAGCTTTAAAGCTAAGGAGATCAAATTCAAAAAATGTTTTCTCTTTGAATGTGTTTCTTTCCTGGCCCTCACTCTTCAGCAGCGTGCTTGTGGCCAAAGGTTAAGCTCGCTCCATCACAAATCTCTGGCAAACATGAATCCGTAAGTGGTTGAAAATAAATTGGAGAGAGAATCAACCAGCCACAGACCAGTGCTGCAAGCCCGACAAACTTTCAGCCTACATCTGAGGCCTACTTTTTTTTCCCTGCCGACTTTGGGACAGCAGCGGCGGCCTTTGCCTTCGCCTTGGCCTTAGCTTTCTGGGATCGCTCAGAGGTTCGACGAGCCGGCTTTGGCGGCTTCGACTCCTTTGGCAGGATCGGCCTGTCAGAATCCAGGCGTCACAAAAGTGTTAATTAAGAAGATATCCGTGGATCAGTTCCTCCACACGTATGGTGATATTCTTGCCGTTGCTACCAAGTAGACAGGAGAGAAGGAGAAAGCACCGTGAATGTTCTGAGGGGTGTGAATGGGACATGTTGCAAGTGCCTGGATCGATGTTCCAGCCCAAGTGCTTCCATTGCCCTTGGCCCAAATTCACCCAACCAATGATACAAAAGACGGGGCATCAGAAGGTACCTACAATAAGATCCGGGCACGGTGGAAGCTTCCCTGTACAAATCTTTGAGAGCGGTTTCTTGCCTTGGGACCAGTGATTGCAACAGTTATCATACTCTTGAGAGATAAAAAAATTCCATGTCTGAAGTTTTGGTTTTGAGCACCCTGCTGGTCAGTAAAGCCATTCACCACCCCTTCTCCATAGATGGTCTGAATCTTGTCATTCTTTTCCCCAAGGTTGGAGACCACTTCTGTCATCTTGTTCAGCATCCTGAAGGCCGGAAAGTACGAGGTGAATGGTCAAGTCATTGTATTGTCAAACCATGTCAACCCTATCGATTCTGTGTCAAAAAGATTGTTGACTGCAAGCCCGTCCAGTGTCAAATCGATATGATAACTTGTAAATCAATTTGTTACATTCCTTCAATACTTGGCTAAGATTCTTTTGTTGTAAGTCCGAAAGCTTCTCGGCATTGTTGAACTTGTCCACAACATCTTGAAGCTTGCCTTGACGCTTAGAGAGGCATGTCCTGAGATGAGGCTTTAACTTTAGCTGGACTCAAAGAAGGGTCAGGTACCCAAACAAATTTTGACTGGATATAGGAAACATAGTTCTAACGAAGAGGTTCGACATCTTGTTGCTAAGCGAGCTTGGCAAGGCATCAAGTTCGAGTTCAGGAAGCCCTGCTTTTTTACGATGTGCTTTAGCACTCTCCTCTTTCTGGGCGTCTGCCAACTCTTGTGGGGAAACATCGTCTCCATCGCTGACATCATCATCGCCGTCAGAATCTACAGGGTAGGTGGACCAAGAAGCTTATCTTGACATATATTTTGACTAAGGGGTTGTCCTTGGTCGTAAAAATCAACCAGATAGATTTTATCCCCAGAAAAATTAAAATACCAGCTGAATCAAAGCAGAATATCATTTCATTCTCCCCAACCCTCCACCTTTAGGGACTTGCGCAACCTTCTCTAACCTCTTTGTTGGACGCCGACCGTCTGACGAGGCAGGCTCCTCAACATCAGTGTGAGAAGGCCCGGCACTGGCATGGGGGGCGTTGTAAACATCCATGTTGGGTTTCTCTTCATCCCACGTGATCCGGCGTTTCAACGATGTTCTGCTGGACTTCCTTAGGGTAGGGGCACATGTAGCTAAACTACAACTTTGCGCAAGACACCCTGCGCAATTCGAATGGGAGAATTTAGCCAGGGAACCGCTGGAGGGCTTTGACGGAAGTTTCAGCCCAAAAGAGGAGCGTTTTGCTGTCGTAGCGATCTTTCCTGTTCAGGGAAAATATTGAAGGGGAGCCCTGCCTATTAAGTGACTATGCCTTGTTTTTGTCATGTTCCCCGAAAGAACTACTTACCAAGCCTCATCATCGTAGATGGAGATTGTGCGGCTGCCTTCTTCACAGCCTGGATTCTTTGCCTCAGATTGGTGCGGCCAGATGGAGATGATGTGGTTGAAAGTAGGAAGGAAAAGGCCCAAGATCCAACATGTTTACGGGGTAAAGTTCCAAATCTGGATATATATAGAATAATCCAAGCTACTCTGTCCATCCCCAAACTTCAAGCATATCCTTCTCCGACAAGAATTGGCCCTCAATAATGAGGTCACTTGCCAATTCATCTTCGCGAATTAACTCAAGTTCTTCGATGAAGCTGTCCTAAGGGGGATCTTTCAAGGGCCTACGCAAGATGCATTTACCCCAAAATGGTGAGGTCTCAAAATAGGGCGCCCTTTGTCTTCATTAAAACGTCATTCTTTGGAGCGAAAGCAGGCTGGTCATGTTGAAACATACCCACATTATTTTTTGTTTCAAAACTGAACATAAAGATTGACACATGTTTTTCCAAAGAAAACATTGCATTTTGGAACCCTTTTCCTTGTCATAGCCACATGTTTCAAAAAGTTTCTGGATGGACTTTCTGCTCTTGCCATTTCTTTTGTACTGAGCAAGAATGGCATCTGACACTTTGTACTCCCCTGTTTTCTTACTTGGTTCAAAAACCCTCCTAAGCCGCGCATCAATGGCGGCTTCTGACAGCCGCAAGACTTTGGGGTTTGGTTTGTTGGCGCTAGCATCATCCACACTAGGCACTCTTGAATCCGGGCTGTCAACTTCAAGAACTGTAGGGGTCACCGGTGGGCTTGGTGTCTGGTCCAATTCCACCACTGTCTTCTCCGCTCCAGGTGCCCTGCATGGAGTGGCGAGAGGGCGGTCAGGCTGGGAACCAGTTTCAGTGACAACTTTCTGAACTCCATTGGATCTACCATTGGCGGTGTCAGTCATTTCAACCCGCACATCATCATCATCGGCCAAGAAATCCTGATCTAAAGTAACTCCAACCACAGGGGCCATCATTGGAGTCAGGGAAGCGGGCCCTGAGACGATATCGCCAGGGACGGTGTCAGCCTCTTCAATTGCCTTAGATGTGCATGACCAACTAAATGTTCAATTGCTGTAGCCTGAAATTTCCCCAAATAAAAACAGAGTTGTTGCCACTAATGTTGCACATTTTTTGGGGATCTTAAGTCAAATTATTGCAAGGTACTGGTTCTGAGTAGTGGGGTGTTGCCTCACCATCATGGTTCGACATAGCATCTAGATCAAGCTCAAGATGTTCCGATTTGATGCCCAACCAACCCTGTTGTTGGTCACCAACCTTACCAGCTTCGGGCTTACACTTTGAAAGGGCTGGGACTGGGATGTGCTCCTCAAGTTCACCAACTTCCTTCTTCAAGTCCTGCAAAATCGACAGGTGACTGGCGACATCGTTTTAGAACACCTATACGTACAGCCAAGTTACCCAGTAAACATTTGTTATTTGCCAGCAACCCCTTTGGAGTAGTGGTCCCCCATTGCCTAAACATTCATCGTTGTTCAAAATTTATCCAGCTACTTTCACATACTTAGATTTGCATACTATGACAACCCCCTTCCTGAAGTTGGTTCCACAAGTCTTCATCGTTGGCTTGCTTCAAGGCCAACAAATCATCGGGTTGATTTCTCATTGATCGGACCCCTCGTTGAAGAGTCTCCGCTGACCACAGGTTGGATCGAAGCCGATCTGTCGCCATCCCAACCACTCAAAGGCCAGCTACCAAAAGGGCAGGGGTTCTGGGGCCAAGCGTCATCAGCTCAATTACCGGATGAGAAAGGTGCAGCTGTATAGTGATTTCCAATTGTTGACCCCTCTATCAATCATACTAAACAGGATCACTGAAAGTTGAAACCTTCACCAAGCAGAGTGGTGTGAAGATATCAAATTGGAAAGCTTCAGGCATGATGCGAGGAATTATCTTTTCATGCCTGCAGTTCACAGCCATGTTTCTGTCGCATGAATTGTGAGCAACGACAATTTAAAGATCAGTCATCCAGCTCGGGCTGCAAATCTCTTTAAGAAACACCCCAAGAAAATTACGCCGTTTCGCTGGCTTTTTACGCCGTTTCGCTGGCTTTTTACGCCGTTTCAATTTTCAGTTTTTTTTACTAAAATTGATCATAGACGGTCAGATTGGTGTTGATTGAAGCCCGAGCTGGCAAACCTACAAGAAAAGTTCACAGGCTGAAGCTAGTACAGCTAGGGATTGAAAAGATGATCAACCCCCTTCCAAGCTGGTGGGATTTGCAAGCCACGCATTCCACGGGCATAACGAAGGCATTCCCACAGGCCAGCCTCTGGCCATGCCTCCATGCCTGACGTGTCCAGGCGAATGAAGTCATCCGGTGACAATGGCGATGCATCAACCTCAGCGGCATATGGCTGTGAGGTGGGACGGAACCTGGGGCAACACAGCTTGAAGTAGAACAGATTCAAATCAAGGAACAGTGTGGTTGAAAAATCGGGCTTCCAATTTCATAGCTGGTATCAGCTCCACTATGGAGCGTGCAAACTTAGCGGTGTATCTCCTCAGTTTGATGAAGAAAGAGAAGGGGTGGATATCTCAGTCGACAAGGGTGGCACAAGTAAACCGTTTTAAATTACCCCCCAACAATCGCAGCTTGGGGTCTGAGAACGTTTCAATCGTTTGGTTCCACAAAAGGCATCCTTCCCCTGGCGGTTCTTGTATCGTTTGCACAGCCCTCTGCCAGTCCTTCGCCGTTTAAAACGGCGACCGTGAAGCTTGCAAACCGTCTTGCTGTTTGTGAGTATTAGGGTTGGCTTTTGGCTCCGGCTGTTGAATGTGTTCATGTCGAACACCACCTTGTAGACCTCAATGGAAGTGGAAGGTATTTGTCCCAGCAAGACCACTACATTTTTTTGGGGGGCTTGTGCAAGCTACAGCTGCATGTCGGTTTGAATCCAGGCAAACTTGTTTGTCGTATTCCTCTTTTCACTTTGCCCCACGTTCTTCTTTTGGAGCCTAGTTGGCAAAAACAACTCCCCAGCCCTGTGCAAACCGATCTAGCAATAATCCCATCACAAAGATTCATTTGTATTCTTGCACAACCCACCCATGATGATGAATCATGGTACCACTGCCTATGTACCTAATTTCCGATAAAGAACCGTAATACCAGCTTTGCGAAGTGCCCTGAAAACCCAAACCAGACGTGGATGTTCCACCACCATGGAAGACGCCGGGTTCTCCACCAAGAAGATGTGACCGAGGCAGCACATCAGGGCCAAAAGGAGGCTCAGCCTGGCCAGGCTGGGCAAATTGATTCTGGGTTGTGTTTGGTGTGGGAGACTTGGGGATATTTGTTAGTATATATATATATATACATATATATATATATATATATTTATATATTGTATATATATATATATATATAATAGAGATAGCTATTCTATAAGCAATAAATATATATATATATATATTCATGCTATTTAGGATATGCCTCAAAATGAGGTGCCCTTTTTTGGTTCCAAAAAGGTCACTTTGAGGGTGAAAAAGGGCACCTTTAAGGGGGAAAAAAGGGAGAAAACCACTATAATTTCTACTTGTTCTACTAACCCCCGTCCTTGATATCATCCTGTTACCCCTTCTCACACTGGTGCTCCCAATTTGGCCAAATGGTGTGAGAATGCTCCGCGCGCTGCTTGCGATGTTGACAGCGCTGAAAGAACTGCAAACTGGGGCAAAGACACCAATGAATTGCTCAAAGCGTCCATGAAGCACCAACATGATTGCCATCCTAAGTGGCATTGAGCTTTCCAAGATATAGGCCCTGGACATGTTAAATTTCAGGAAAAACGGTTTTCCAAAAACATAAACTACCAAAACGCATCAATCTATGAACTACTATTGGGTCCGTTGGGGACATGTATGCTATACACAGCCCAAGGACAGAAACCCAGCTTCTCCATTGAAGTCATAGCATGATCGATGTGGCATGTTGGAATGCCGGGCGTACCCGGGAGGGGGTCTGTCGTAGTTCAACTCAAAACCTCGACTTGCGTAGCCTTTCCAAGATGCCAAACGGCAAATTCGTGAGACACCCGCAAAGTATTCTACCAGATCAAGCGGCCCGCCCAACCCTAAATCCATTCCCATTGAGACCCAACTGGCAAGCAGGGTCAAGTAGACAAAGTCCTTAGTGGAAATGGAGCCAAAGCAATTCTTTCCGGTGACTGGGAGCTTTCCATTTTAATCATTTGGAACACAATATTTTTTTGTTGGTTACTCTACCTCCTTGTGACACTTCTGCGGTGAAACATTGACAAGTGTCCATTGGAAGTTTCATGGCAATCATTCTCCGGATTGCCAGGTTGAGCTTCTCTGCAGAGACCCTCATGGCTACTTAGATTCCTTGGAGGCCTGTGGCTTAGCCTGAAATGGGCTGCAGGGATGGCAAGTTGATCCTGAGATAGGTGGACCCTGTGAATATTAGACATGGCTCAAACTGATTGTATTGAAGGATTCCTTCAAATGTTTTTCAAGGCCATTTGAATTCCAGCCACGGCCAGTCACCCAATGCACCTGCTGTTGGCAAAATGCCACGTTTGGCGAAAGCAGTTTGGCCACGAGGCATCACATGTCCTGAGCAAGCCAGATTTCGGGAAAAGTGTGGTACCATTTCTAGGGGGAACTTTGTTGAATACTTTTCACAATCCACATTCAAGGGTAAAAATGATCAAACATGATCAATTCAAAAAGTGGTAGCTTGGCTTGGCCACGGTGCCCCAATCCCACCCAAACTGTCCTCACTTTTCTTGAAGTTGAACAAGATCATACATCACCTGGCGCCGGGTGCGATGGTGATGTTGGTAATTCTGAGTTTGGTAAGGGGCTTGACCTCCCATTCTGACGAAAAAAGCTATGGTGTTTCCCAAACATTTTCCGCAATCAGGAGCGCTGGCCAATGCTCATGAACTCTATCACTGACCAGGCAGGATTGGAGAGAAGCGGAGCACACTAATCATACTAATCTGGAGCACACCGATCTGTCGCACATAGATACGTACATGCAGCTTGTTTTGGAAAAGTTCCAACACCAATCGAACCACATGCGAAGATTAAGATTACGGTAGACCTATGTTAAGAAAACCATGTGCAAACAGAAGGCCCCAGGTCGAGAAATCTCCCACATAGCTGCCCAGGATTGGGGCTTCAAAATCAAGCATTGCAACCTGTCTATCCTAGCTGGGCGTTTGCAGCATACTACACCCCATAGAAGCCAACGTAGCTACTGTACACAGTATGCATTCCACATCCGCAAGGTGTCAGGTTGTTCACCATCATGGCTCCGAGATCTAGTCATCATCCTATGATGTTGGGTCCTTGTAGTGGCTGAACAGGCCATTGCTTCAATACAAAATGAAAATTACTTTTTTTGGGATGCCTTCAGCCCCCCCCAAAAATGACAGAAGTCCAGCCAAAGGGTCGGATGGCAGCATCCTCAAAGAATTCCACCACCAACCGCTGCGCAATCTCGACGCAAGCATCAGAGTCGTTAGCATCCTGGTTCTTGAAAGATCGCATACACAACTTGTAGAAGTTGTCCTGCCCAAGCATGTGAGGAGAATCAACAAATACAGCTTCGTTTGTGTCAGGGATCCCAAGACCATCTAGAACATGTTTGGAACATTTTGGAACTGACTTTTTGGAACTAACATGAACCAACCTAACCTGGAAAGCGCTCTGCTTGAGCAACTTCTTCGCGATCTCCGCTTCATAGACGGCCTGGATGGCCTTGTGGCGGACAGCAGCGGTGGGATCCGATGGCAAATAGCGCCGGGCGAAAGTTTTGATCTCCTTCTTGGCGTCGTTCTCGTCCGACTTGTCCTCCTGATCCATCTCCTTGTCCTTCCCTTTGCCCTTGGCAACCTTCGCCTCTTTCTCCTTTTTCTGGGAACTGCTCTTGGCCTTAGCCTTGACCGAAGCCTTGGCCTTAGCCTTGGCTTTGGCCTTGGCTTTGGCCTTGGCTTTGGCCTTGGCCTTTCCACGTGCTTTGGGCTTCTTCCTCGGTTCATCGTCACCGCTGTTGTCGTCATCTTCCTTTTCGTCTGGTTCCTCATCTTCATCCTCTCCCTGTCCAGCCCTGAAATTGGAATTGAGCTGTTCTCGACGGAGAAGCACACCAGGTTCGTCAAGAAGTAGCTGAGCAACATCAGGGTCACAGACTTGGGGGGCAGGCTTCAGCGATTTGTTGGGTGCCGTCTCTACCTCCAACTTCCGTTTGCTCGCGGTCTGATTGTCCTTGTCCCCAACCTCAACTCCACTGACCCCATTGCTGGATGCAGGCAAGTCCACATCGCCAACAGGAGGAGATGTTCGGAGAGGCTCCTCCACGTCCGGGATATCCTGGAATCGGGGGAGTGACTGGCAGAAGTTGAGGAGCCATGTTTCTTTTACAGTAAATCGCTACAGTTATGAAGTGGGGGGTATTTTTTTAAATCCAACCATGTTTGTTTTGAAAAAGTGTGTGTGTGTGTGACAGATCTTAGTCCCTTTTTGGTCCTGCGAATCCTCAATGGTCACCATGTCACCAGCGGAAGCTGCACTGGCAAAACCAGGGCCTGTGATCTCCGCTGCAGTCATGGGCAAAGTGTCCAGAGCATCAATGCACACACCTTGGGAACATCCAAGTGGGCACAAACGATTCGTTTAATTAGTCTTGGGAAGAATTCAAAAAGAACCCTATTTTCATTCTGCAGGGGAAAGGGACCCATCCAAATAGAATAGTCAACAGTTAATGCCATCGATAAAGCGAATCCCAAGCCACTAGACTTCCCACGTGCCAAGTTCTGGCGAGCAGCAATGATAGACCTTCAGGGGTATGATAATTGATAAGTTCTTGAATGCTGGAGAGAACCATGGATATAGAACCCCTGAAACCCTAAATCACCTCTAATTAAAAGCATGTGTTTTTAAACTGTTGGTGGTTTAGAAACACCAGACTGAATCATCTCGATCTTCTGACGCTTCTTCTCAACCTCTGACTCCAACCCATTGCCACTGGGAAGGTCACTGGATGAACCGGTGCAAGAAGAACTTGATGGCTCCAAAGTCAGCGGCTTAGCCTCTGGTGTGGCAGGCTCTGGTTGGGTGGCCGGCGGCTCATCTAGGGTCACGTCGGGCAAGGACTCGGGATCTACATAGGTATCAGGCTCTTCCATGGCGATCTCGGGCGAATGCTCACCATCAGCAACTTCACCTGATTCACCATCACCAGCCACCACAGCCCCACCATCGTCATGGTCATGGTCATCACCATCCTCATCATCGGAACCCCCAAGGCCAGCACCTGGGCCACCTGGGCCAGCACCCCCATCAGCCCCTCCCCAACGCGCATCCAAGATCCTCCAGATCTCAACAAGGGCGGGGTCCTTACATTCACCAAATCAAATGGGAAAAACAGCAAACAATCCCCAGCAATTCCCCTAAATTATTTCGTTGGTGGCCCAACTAAAGAAAATTTATTTTGAGGTTGACATGTTTCTCTGGGACGTCGTGCCCCGCTCAACCAACGTCGCAGCTGGTGAGAAAAGAGCCGCTTCACACCCCAACCATCCATTGTCACAGACGCCATATCATCAGCGTCCAAGCCGCTCAAAGTTCGCCATTCAGAAACCTAGACGGGCTAAGAGGGATAGGCCGGAGATAGTGCAGTAAGGAACCCCATCAAAAACTTGATTGGGCTTAATGATATTTAAGAAAATGCAGTTGGACACATCACCAAAACCAGTTCAGAGGGACTATCAATTTTTGGATCTTTTTAACCTCAAACCATGCCTGGGCCCTCAAGAGTTTGATTGGGATAGCTGCAGGTTGGTCTTTCTGGGCAGTCCACCATTGGGCAGCATAGGTCAATGGAACAGCATTGAGGACACAAGAGCGATTGGAGGGGATGCCCACCAACTTGGGGTTTGGCCAAAGGCACAGATGCCCATCATTCCTAGCCCTGGAGCGAATGCCAGCATCATTTTCCCACTGCTCTGCAAGGGATGATGGAACCCCAGCCATGACTACAGTAAGAAGCTTGGAAGACCCTTGAGCACCAAAAAGACTATTGGATTGGTTCAACATGAATAGCTTTCAAGCTCTCTCACAGTGGGGCCAAATTGACGAGACACATTTTTCTGATGGACATGGTGTGCCCCCACTTTGACATTCTTGTCGTCTGTGTTTGTGTCTTAGCGCTGCTGATCTATCCAGATTTAGATTCAACATGATCAAATGAAATAGCCACTGAAGGTGTACCCGCCACAAACATGCCAGAAGCACATGGGTGATCTTCTGGCTGCCAAGGTTGGAGGCTGCGACCACTATCACAGCGCCGAAAGGGCGAAGAAAAGTCGGGCAATCGCGGGCAATTGCTGGCTATAGGGGTATAGTAAGGAGCTAGTCTGACAAAAGATGGCAAGTCTGACTGGATTCATTTTACATGTTGTCCATCAACTGATAGGTTGATATTGGCTTCAGAAATCAACATACATGAGAAGTAGCTGGCTATGACTGGGATATCAATTGACCATATTCTTTCCAAAAGTCGTCCAGAGCCCAAAACCTCCAAATTCTTGAAATAATCAAAAAACGCTCGGAGACAATAATTGTTGCCGTTTCGCTGAAAAGGCAATTCTTTCTGGAACAGCACAAATTTTGCATACTTTGGATTACGCAGGTATACATATACTTCAGGAGGAAAATAGTTTATGCTTCTTGAAGGCGTCAAAAACATTCATCTCACCGCTGATCACATTTCCAAGCCGGTTTCGTGTGGCAAGGGTCAATTCTCACCCGCTTTTAAATCTATGAACAGCTTTTGAAGCGTGGAAATCCGACCGGGGCACGACAAAGTTCAATGCTAGGATTCTAAGGGGAAAGGGTGTGCAGAAGAAGAAACCAAACATGTTCACTGTTGGAAGCTCAGCAAGCGCAATTGTCCTACCAGTGTGTATATGTACCTATATCTTTGCGTGTACCAAATCGGTGAAATGCTTGCTTTCATTTGCTGTCCTCACATTTGTTCGTGGAAATTTCGCTGACAGGTTTTTGAAATCACTGCAAATACAGAACATAGTGGTTTGACCAGGGTTTTGCCTTTTGTCCTGGGTACGTTATGGGATGAGCTTGGGGATTTCTGTCATGTAGAGCGACAAAGCTGCTGGGGGAAATTCCATGCTCCATTTACGCTTGGTGGTTTTGAAGGTGGTGTCATATGCCATCGTTTCTTGGGTTGGTGGCTCAACCAGCAACCTGTCGTTTTGGGAGTGTATAAGTTTCTATACATGAATTTCCACACCGGAATGATAGCCTGATGGGGGTCAATATTGATGCTTGCCACGGCCATGCTCAGGTTGCCACAGCGACTTCCAAGTGACGCCAGCAGCTGTGGCCCACTTTTAGTCCCGTGGACACCGAGAGGAGGCTGAGAAATGCACGATGGGTTGTGGCAGTTTCGGCCACTCGCGGCCCCAGAAACCACCAGGAACAGGGGTGGTTGCCAAACATATGGGTCCACATTCATTGGATTGTTCAATATTCAAATTGGCCTAATTAGTACGTTTGACCCAATACTGACCCAACTGACCCGTACTGACCCATACCAAAAACAGTAAGCACCAATTGAAGTTAGGATCATGTGACTCACAAAAAGGTGAGCATCTGCCCCAATGTGGGCGCACAGTGACTGGTTCCCAAAGCCGAAATCGGGCGTCAATCTTTGGCTTCTGCAGCTATGCTGCCATCAAGCAAGTGCAGAAACCATTGGAGCAACATCTGACAGGTCTAGCGAGCTTCAGCACGCCTAGTGGGCGAGAGATAAATAGTTTTAAATGTATATGATATTATAGCACCCATTCATGGTCGTATTGTGGTTGGTCTATAATTAGGTTTACCAGTTTGCCACATTGTTTGTCATATGTATATATATATATAAATGTGTTTGTTGATATGGGCAGAGGATAGATGTTGGCGTCATTAACCACCTTGCAACCACACAGGCCCCTCGTGGGGGAATGGCCCTTCTGTAATGGGAAGAAACCGCCTCGTCCTTGCCCGGTAGGTTTGGTGGAAGGGTATTCCATCTCCCGTAAATAGAGTATCTAAAATAAGTTTGTCACGATCAAACATATCTGGAAGCTCCGCACCACACTGACCGAAAGATGTCAGCTACCAAAATCGACGTGGTCGATTTCGCCCCTGCTGCGACGGAGTAGGGAGGAGTTGCAATTTGAATTGGCTCAGAAATGCTCAAAATGATTGACTCGTGGATTATGGAGAGCGAGCATGGCCTTTCCCAAGTGATGGGAAGCAGACCAAATTGATGGCTTTGCAGGTCCTTGTAGGACACCTGATATTGAAGACGCAGTTGCCGTTAAAGATGGGGTAGCTATGGGTGTGTACCATACTGTACATCCTGAAAGTAAAATGATTACTCACTTGGTCCATTTTGTAGGGTAAACTGAGGCGTCGGATTTTGTTTGGACTACAGTAACATAGTAATGCTTTTGCGTGCCCAAGACGCGCTGGAAAATATCAAACATTAGCACACATTTGTTGCTACCAGCTTCAATTTTGACCCAATTCAAAGTTTGTGCAATTTTCTGCCGTGAACTAGTGTTGACTTACTTGTGCTTAGTAGGGAATGGGGGAATGATGCATTTAACAATCATCCCATTCCCCCATACCACACTAAGCACCAGTGATAGGTTGAACGATCTGAAATCATTTTTGAGCCTGAAATCTGAAGTGTCCAGAGCTGAGGAGAAAGCAACCCGCTCTGTTGATACTGAGATCTTTCAAGCGTTGCTTCGGGGTACAAACCACGGAAGCACGACAAGGATGACACTGTCGGTTTCAGAAACATCCAGATGCCGCAATTTCAACACAGTAAATTTAGACAAATTTATATAGATATTACAAGTGGAAACTAGGATCTGACTCAGCAAATGATTGCAGGGATGACAGGAAAAACGAATTGATTGGTCGTTTCAGCCATGGTTCCGGCACTCTTCATTCCGAAAAGGAAGATGATATCAGTTCACAAGCATGCATTTGTTTTTTGCGGGATGGCTTCAAATCACCACTTAAGTTTGGTATGTAGATTATTCTTGCTGGCCATTTTTAGATGGGGAAATGGACAGCTTCAAGATTGAAATCCTGACGTGTTTTTTGCCGGTTCGTTGCAACAGTCTCGAAAAATGGTCATATTGTTTGATTTCAGGTGGTGTGCTACAGGGTTTCCCGTGGATGGTTTTTTTTCCAACTCATCAATGTTGTTGGGTCCCAAAGCCAAGCCATCCAAGTGACAGGGGGACAATCATCCATATTCCGTGTCCAATCGCACATGGTGTTTTTTTTTTTTTGTGACATGCTGGAGTGTCTTTATCGCAATAATTGCTTTCAGAAAAACATATCTGAAATAAATTGAAATAATCTAGCTAGGTCCTCAAGAGTTTGATGGACCCCCCTGAAACATTATCGACATCTAAACTTAAGGCCAAAGAAACTTCCAACATGTAGTTAAGTACAAATCAAGTAAAGAGCTTCTGGGTACGCGAAGATTGCACTTTGACGAATCTCAATCCTCTCAAAATACAGAATAGATATTATATATTGAACAATGCAAAAAATACAATAATTGCTTTCAATACCCTTTAAAAAGGTTGGTGTACTTTATTGTGGCGCCATTTCATTGATTTGTCCCGGTATTTTATTGAGTTGGCATGGAATTTGGAATGCATTATTGTGGTGGAGTTTATTGACCGGATGTGAACATTAGATTGTCTCATCAAAAATGACGAAGGACTATTCGGACAGTGGCCGATGGAAAATGACTTGCTGTGGCAGTTTGCTCGCAGTGAGGGCAGTTGCAGTGTGGTGGCTTCTTCAGAACTTAGCTGGTATACTGATGACGACCTTTATCGACACTACCAGTACAATTTACCAGCATTACAATCCCTTTTGGAAAACAGGGGGTCCGTTATTCAATCCACTGGCTGGCTTGTTTTTGTTGCAAGATTCCCTTTTGACAGTGAATATGTTTGATATTCTTTTTCTTACACTGGCCCAAGACTTTAGAGAAGCTCAAGGCCCCAAGGCACTCTTTGGTTCAAAAGTTGATGCTCAACGTCACCTCGTCATTCTTTGTAGGAAACGGCTTCCATCCCTGGGAAAACAACACCTGATCTCCGAAAGTGATATCAAGCGATGCTGTTTTTTCCAAGGAAATATCAAAGGGACCTGGTGATCAAGTCCCATGAAACTCCAAGGTACTCCAAAAAAATATGCTGCTTCCAACAAGAGGAGTTTCATCAGCCCCTATTTTCCGGGTTGATGGTCAATGGTCGTCTATAACTCCCTTGATAAGGCCGTATTTTTTTGGGATTGTCATGATGATCAGAAGTTCAGTTCGAATCCTCTGGCCCTGCATGCCTCTGTTGCTTTTTCAATCCGCTGGTGATTTCTTGGCCATCAAGTTATGCCAGGGCTACGCGATGGGCCATGACGTCTTGGGACATGGATGCCTTGTGGTCAATGGTGATCATTTCAATGGAGCAATAAGATGTCAGCATTGTCTGAATTCAAGTTGGTGAGTGAATATTTCAGTTCTCAGTTGTTTATTCGTATAATGTACAGTACACGCAGACACATACAATGAGACGCGGTTCGAAAACGTCAAACCAACGGGGCGAGCCCTGGGGAGAGCCGTCGGCTCCTTTTTTACGACAGCGAAGCATCTGTTTTGGGAGGTTTGATGAGGGTTGAGAATTGGAACCACCCAGTTGATCATTGCGAATGAAAGCTTGTGGTCCCGATCCTGGACCTTCCTTTTGCTTTTTCTTGCATTTGGATCAAGTACCGTGGAGCACGTGGCGAGGAGGAAAAGGGATTTCAGCACACAATTTGTTGAATTTCAATTCCATGGAAGTTCACCAGGTTGAAACGATGTAGTGTTAAGCTGTCGGAACAAATCCTGCGACAGCTCTGAGTATGGAGAAACACAAATGTAGTTGAAATATGTTGAAATATGTTGAAATGTTCTCCCCAAAAGCAAAAACGGAACCGAAACACCGGGTTTGGACAACGATTCTTGCATTGAAAAGGGTTGTTCTATGTTGTTCTGATGTTTTGGTTGGGTTCCAGATTGGATTTTGGGACAGGTCAAATTAAGACTTCAAATGTGCTAATCGCAACCGCGTTCTGGCAGACTTGGTGAGGCTGGCGGGAGGTAGTGGCGCAAGCCGCCTGTGGAACATCCATGATTAAATCCATCAGCTATGTTGGGGTGATAAGCCACAGTACCAGAGAGAACTGACCCTTAGTCATACGGGGTGCCGATTTTTTGATCAACCAGCCATTGGGAATCAATCCAGCGCCAATAAGGACCTCAGGGTGAAGTTGAAATCAAGAGCTATCAACCCCTTTGAACCAGTTGTTTCATCTATTGGGTTATCCCCCTTCAACTGTGGATCGACAGGGTTTTTAAAGGGGCCTTTTTTGATGTGATGACCCTGTAGGTGACTAGCCCTTAATCCTCATGAAATCTATCAATCTGGGTTGTTTTTTGGGGGTCAGTTCAATTCATTCCGTAGTTCCATAGTTCCATAGTTCCCATTTTTCCAAATCAGGATGCCAGAAGGGAGTTTCCTTACTTGCCCATGTTGGAGAGTCAATCGGCAATTTGCAAGACTACCCGTTCTTTAAAAGAAACTGCGAGCTGGTATATAAATGACAAAGGATATCAACAGCATGACATGGTCCTAAAAAAAAGAAACTGGAACACCACATTGCTTTTGTCTCTATAAAATGGAGGTCAGACCTCATAGATGTCAAAAGTAACCTGCATTTGTGCAAAACAGAGACTGCATTTCCATGCATTTACCATTTCATATGCTACATTGTGTGTTTTTCTTTTGAACATTGTCATATTACCTGCAAAACATGAGAAATCGTCCTGTACAAACAAAACATATCAAAAAACTATTGTTTTGGATGAGGTTTGAATGTTGTTGTGTTATTTTTTTCCCTTATTATAAAACCGCAATCTATGGTAAAGATGTACATGATGCAAATGGTCCTTTGTCCTTTTTCAGGTTTCATTTCCTTATAAAATGTCAGATGGGGGTAGGTCTTTACCAGGTCGGATCTGAAACTTTAGAAGGAAACAACTAAACAGTTGTTCAAAAAAGTGCAAGGATCTGACATTTTATAACTTTGGATCCGTAATTTTACAACACCACGGTTTTTGATTTGTAATATTTGATCAGCTCAAACCGGGGAGGTTTGTCATTTTGTAAGGCCGTCCTTACTAGATGACAACACTCAGGTGAGAATCAATATTACGAGGGAGATCCTCCATACATAGTGGAGACGCAGATCTCCACACTCCAAGGGCTTTTTTTGGACCTAACGGGACTTGCTACTGGAGTTCCGCTGACGTGAGAAGCTCAATAGTAAACCGTCCCCAAGTGGGCAGGTATACCCCTAGAAATGACCACCAAGTGGCTGGTTACTGGGATGGTTTGCTATTGGTTTTACCACGGGGGCCTTACCATCACTGGGGAAACCTCGGATGGACAGATTCATACAACTTATATCAACTTATTATATATTTTACATATATTGATGAGGATAAATGGGGATATAGTGCCCTCCAGTAAACCAAGGTAGATCTGGACAATCCATGAAAATCCACCATGTGTAGATTGTCTCAAGCAAAACCAATGGATTCCCATAGTCTTTTGATGTCTTTTGTATGAATACTAAAGGGAAATGCACATTATCCAAGATCGTTCATGAGACTTGGGGGTCAAACCTATTGTTTTCCATGTATTTGGGGAGATGGTGTGCATTTGGGGAGACGAAGATCAAGGACCATGTCATGTTGATGTGACTTTTGATGAAGTTGATAGACTATTCCTCAAGCGGCTGGTTGAATTTCGTAGGTGGCAATAGGGTAACCATGACTCTGATGTCAACTCACAGAAAAAAAACGGACATGTTCCGCGGGTTTGGCCACTCGCTCATGTACTCGTAAGACTCATGTACACTACAGAGTATCTGTGGGTTTCGAGGCAGCTTTTGTTTGAGTGTGCGCCAGAGGTGCGCTCCAGCAGACGTCTTGTTTCCAGCAGTTACTTTTCTTGGAGCTTTTGCTTGAAGCTTTTGCTGCCATGTTTCTGGAGATTGTGGTGGTTTGAAGCCCCAGCAACAGAACACATCCAATAAGAAGCCTCCATTTGGGGATGGTTACTCAACCTATGTACCACCCACTTCTAGAAAAATTGTGTATGGTATGGTTTATTAGTGTTTATCATTGGGTTTACCACATGACTCAATTTCCTGCCATGTTCATGAGAATGATCACCCTACCGTGCTTTGGCGGCAACTTTCAACTCATGGATTGTGTGTAGTTAATTGCTTGCAGCAAGCATTAGAAATTATCAAAAATTGTCGTGCGACGGACATGACTGACGTTGCTGGCCGTACACCGGCGGCCACACTCGTTCTGCCGATACAAAATACGTGTTGCGCTGTGCTGTCTGGGTTGCAGAGTGGAATGCGAATCGAAGAAATCACTGAGCACAGCGGAGCAGATGTGGAACCTAGGAAAACTCCACCTGACATGGGTCTTATATAGCAATATTTTCAAAATATTGCCATCTTTCGTTCTTAGCCGTGCAATCAGTCTGAGAAATTTGAATGTAGCCATGTTTTGTCAGCATCTCCGAACAAGGTGTTGTTCTGCAAGCCTATGACTTGTGTGCCATTTCTTGACGCAGTCAGCGGCTGGAGTGCGGGATGATTGCTTCTATTCCAAGTTCCTCACCAACAGGGCTTCCCTCGGAAATGAAAACCAGCAAGAAGAAAAGTGGCGCATTTGCACCGCAATCAGTGAGTTTTTTTGTATGTCACGGTATGTCCAAGAACAGTTGGACTGGCCGCTCCCACCAGAGACACCGTGTCCGTCCGTGTCGCCTGAACGACTGCTGGCAAGCCTCCCCTGGGGGGGTGGGGGTTCCAAGCATCGCGGCGGAGCTCACAGTGGGTCCTTCAAAAGCAATGGGAATCAGTGCAAATAGCTGATACAATCGGTGATTGACCTAGGTACAATCGGGGTGTCATTGGTCTATATTGGTCTTTATTTGTTTCTGCTGGTCTGAATGTTTTGTACTGGTCTTTGATAACCTGTTGACTGTTTAAGACTAAGCTCAAAGCAAATCAGCTGGCGAGGTAAATCATAGCGATCTCGCTGGCCGACCGAAAAGCAGAATTTAATTTTCATGATGCCTAGTCAGGGGAATCATCCCAAAGAATTGCTTAGTTGCTGGAGAAAAAAAATGTGGATCACTGGATACAAAACGACTATAGTGGTTGAGTCGCAAGGTGTTCAATCACTCTACCAAAACCACAAGAGGGATTTGTCTGGTTGTGGGTCTATCTATCAGACCCAAGGGATTGGGAAATGTTGGTCATTATCAAAATCCAGCGGAGTTGACAAATGCAACTGCTCAATGGTTTTTTAAGTTTGTATTGGTGGTGAATCTCGATATTTTGAGAAATATGTCCCATGGGCAAACGTTGGATTAGATTATATATGATTAATCCATATTGTAGGATGGTCCTTCTGGTACTTTAACCTGACAATGGAACATGTTGCTTTTCGAGAAGGGAATACCCTACAGTATTTCAACCTTTCACACACATTTATAGAGTCCCGTATCTTCCCATTATATAAAAGTTGGGCTTTTCCATTGCTATGTTAAACTACCAGAAGGTAGCGGAATCCACGTGGGTGATGTTCGAGCCATGTTTGATTGCCGGCCTATAATGGCGTCCGATAGTTTGATCAAGTTACATCCACAGTAAACTGGGATTGCAAAGCAGACATAGGGGCACCACCGGCACCACCTTGTACCTTTCCTATTTTGCAATATCTTGAAATACCTAACTTGCCAGCCTGCTGACTGCAGTAGATTTGGAGGAGCCAACTGTTGTGTACGATCTGCGTTTCATAGCTCCGCAGGCATCTCCGAAGGTGGGTCGACAATTTGAAATTCGCTGACCGTTGGAGTGAGCAACGTGACGGGTAAACCGACTCGTGACGGGTAAACCGAATCGTGTAATACAACTCACGAAGTCTGAAAATTGGATTGAGCCCCGAGGCCAATTTAGTAGAACAAAATGCGATCAACCAAGTTGAACAACTTTTTTCCGGTAAGCTGATGTAGATATAGAATAAATATATATTATATATATACTGGTAGATACTATATATATATATATACATATATATATATATATTAGGATGGCTATTTTTTAAATCAGCTTTGGGATTGTTTTTTGGATTCCTGCTTTTCTGTGTTTCCTGCTTTTCCTGCTTCTTTGCTTTCTGCTTTTCCTGCTTTTCCTGCTTTTCCTGCTTCTCAGCTTTTCTGCTTCTCCGCTTTTTTGCTTTTCCTGCTGCCCTTGCTGCTTCTATGCTTCTACGCTTTTCTTGCTTTTCTCTTTTCTGCTTCTCTGCTTTTCCGCTTTTTGCTTTTCCTGGTTTTCTGCTTTTCTGCTTCTGTGCCTTTCTGATTCTGCTTTTTTTTTCTGCTGTCATTCGGTTTTGCTGCTCTACTCCTTCCTGCTCCTCTGCTTCCTTTCTTTACTGTCTCTGTGCTTTTCTTTTTTTTCTGCTTCATTCTCTCTTGTTTGTATCCTAAATGAAACCCTAGAGAAACCCCAAATGAAACCTAAAATGAACCTCTAAAGAAACCCTTATAAAACCCTTAAGAAACCCTAACTGATACCCTTAATGATATCCTAAATGAAACCCGAAATGAACCTGAATAGAATCCTAAAGTTACCCTAAATGAAACCCTATAAGAAACCTAAAATGACACCCTAAATAAAACCCTAAAGGACACCAAAATGCAAACGGTGATGAAACCCAAAAGGACACCCAAAATGAAACTCATGATAACACCCCAAAGATACCCTAAATGAAACCCTGAAGAAACATGAAAACCTATATGAAACCCTAAATGAAACCCTTAATCAAACCCTATAGGACACCCAACATGAAACCCTCAAGAAGCCCTACATGAAACCCTGCCTGAGACCCTAAAGGAAAGCCAAAAGAAACCCTAAAAAAGCCCCTAAGGAAACCCTAAAGGAAACCCTAAATGAAACCCTAAATGAAAGCCTTAATGAAACCCTAAATGAAACCCTAAATGAAAGCCTTAATGAAACCCTGAATGAAACCCGAAAGATACCCTAAATGAAACCCAAAAGAATTCCTATCTACAGTAATTCAAACCCCAAAGAAACCCTAAAGAAATGTACCAACATGTAGCAACTATCATGCAAAATGAGAGGTTCAAGTGCCAAAATGTAGCAAATACCATGCAAAACGGAAAGTGAACATGCCAAGATGCAGCAAATACCACGCAAAATGACAGGTTCAAGTTCCAAACCGTTGCAAATGCAAGGCAAATGGTACCAGGACAGGAATCCACTAAAAAATCCCAAACCTGAGCAAAAAACAATCCAGAACTATTTTGCACCACTGCACCCCTATATATAGTTATAACATGTTATAACCAGGCAGTCCTTCTGCTGGATATCACAGGGACCGCTAAACCGCCAACAACTTCACAATGGGTCTGTGACTCTCACCAAGCTCTCCATTAGTTGGGCGCTGTTTTTTGCGGATATCGATGACTGACGCTCNACCGCTAAACCGCCAACAACTTCACAATGGGTCTGTGACTCTCACCAAGCTCTCCATTAGTTGGGCGCTGTTTTTTGCGGATATCGATGACTGACGCTCTGTGGAACAAACGATGAGCTTGTTTGAGCCGGAAAAAACAAATTGAGGAATTTGTGTAGTAAATGCCACAGAGCACCCCAAAAGATGAAAACTGATTAGATGATGTGACAGATGATTTTCACCTCATGATTTCGGAAAGTGTCCACATGTTTTTGTCATGAGGTTGCTNAGAGCACCCCAAAAGATGAAAACTGATTAGATGATGTGACAGATGATTTTCACCTCATGATTTCGGAAAGTGTCCACATGTTTTTGTCATGAGGTTGCTAATCTTTCCGCAGAGTTTGTCACTCATTGTTCTCATTTGTAGCTGGGACCATCCCTGAAGTCTGTAAATGAATAGTAGCTGAAAGAATTAAACTATTATCCTCTGGCAATTTCATATACTTATGGAAAATGCAGACCAATTTGCGGATGATTTACCTAAAAGATGGTGATGTTCCATAGTTATGTGAGATTAGCAGAGAGTAAGTAGGATATATCATGTGCTATGCCAGCCAGATCCATGTATCCTTCAGGGACATTCCAGTGGCGGGTCGCAGGTGAATCAATCACCCGTCGTCCCGACGACGCTTGCGTTAGTGCAGAAATCGCAAATGATGTGACACCAGTGGTGCTTGGAAAAACGAGTCAAGCAGGGTGGGAAGCATATTGGATTGATTGTGATGTAGCCATCAACAATGGGGGGTTTCATGATACACAATTGGGGATATGTAGTGGGATATGAATGAATGATGATGAATGATGTGTATATATATATATATGTACATCACCAACAACATTATTTGGATGTGTCTGAAAATGGGATATACCCTCAAAATTGCTTTTCCAACAGGAAAACAATGATGATTATATAACCAGAGGATTAAGGGCTACAGTACCCGATTTTCAGACAAAACCATCACCAACCATCCAAAGTCAATAGACCCTTGAAAGCTATTGGTTTACAAGTATTTTGATGGAAGCCAACCTGGATTTAGACACTTCAACCTTTGATATTTTTTGTGGTTGTAAGTTGTAAGTTGTAAGTTGTAATTGCTGCTATTTCTGTTCTTGCTTCGGTCGTTTCTGTTGTTCTGTTTCATGTTTTGATCATCATGGCTTCGTCCAAAAAATGGACCAAACCATTCCATGCAGTGGTTCGTTTATGGTTTATTCTCACTTCAACATAAAGTTGCTATTTTTGGGTATATACGATATACGTCAAATCTTGACCAACCCACTTGAGGATTGGTCAAAACCAATGATAGTCTATACCATAATTCAGGGCATGAACATCCATTTATTGTATCAACATTTAGCGAGGTTAAGAAAATCACGGGCACCAGCGTGCTCATCCATTGCCATCGTTTCAGCCAAAGCCAACTGACACTCCTATGTGGCTCCCAAGTTCACTAAGCATCCGTGGAGCTGGGATGATGATGATGATGATGATGATGATGATGATTATTATTATTAGCTTCAGACATGGGGATGATGCCATTGATGTCCATTTAATTTGGGTTTTAAATTTGGGATCTACCCTCCTAGTTATGGCAGTATGGCATGTTACAGTATGGCCATCAACGAATAGTGAAAATGAGGTTCTTCATCACAGGATCAAACGGGGCACCCTATTTTCAGACAAACCGAGCTATCATCATATTGCTACAGTCGTTGAACCTTATCAGAGTTGAAGATACGGTACGCACAAACAAATAAGCATCAGGAAAGTTGCTGACAAGATACTAAGAATTTCCCAACTTCAGAGATAATCTAAATCATTGGCCACAGCAAAACTTCGCAAAGCTTACCCGTCTAAATCCGTCTGTACACATTCATATAATATACATATGGAGCATTTGGAGAAGGATATACTCTCTGATACTCAAAAGTGGCAGCGGACGATGCGGTATTGTAGATTTTTGTATAGATAATTTACTTCTTGAATAATTATGAGGATTGTCATTAATTTCACATTGCCATGTTTGTGTACGAACTGGTATATCCCCACGCTGGGTTTTGGTCTTACAACACTTGTGTTGATTAGCAGAATTGGTCACACGTTTTTGTATGAAATCACCATTTTTCAACAGATTGATATTGCGAAATCATGCGAACTCTACAGGACAAAAAAATGTTTTTAGGCCCACATATACAGTATAGTATAATATATATTAATATATATACATATATTTAGAGGTTTCTTGTAAAATATCCATCCGCATCCAATAGATAGCGATTTCTTGCTTCAACACCGAGGCTCGGGCTGAAGGCATCCTCCGAGGTGGCGATGTTTGGTGATGCCGGTGAGGAAGTCTCGGTGAAGAGTTCACCAGAATAACTATGGGAAATGGTGATTTATAGTTGATTTACCTATGAAAAATGGTTAGTAGATAGTTATTCCACTATTAGATGGTTAATGTTGGTAAAGCAATAATAAACCATCCCCAAATTCACCATAAATAGGTTGTATAAACCATCAACATATAGGTGGTTTATGGCATTGTTTTACCCACATTAGTTGATTTACCTATGAAAAATTGTGATTTTCCAGAGTTATGTAACAGTTTACCAGAGGGATAAGTATGGGAAAATCCACCATTTTTCATGGGAAAATCCACTATTTCTATGGCAATTTTCAATAGCTATGTTAGTTTACCAGAGGGTATATCATACTATAAGTATGGTTTCTGATACTTATAACAACATAGTATTTAAGGGTTTACATAACAATTGAAAACTGGGAGGCCCCACATTGTATGACATGATTCATCGTTGTATCCAAAAATGGATTTCTTCGTGGGGTAGGCCTCAAGACTCAAGTCCATTGGCTTCTCCTAATTCTCTGATCTTAGATTAGACTTCCCAAATCTTTGTTATGGGTCAGATACTAAACCAACAGAAAGGCTGCATGATTGTAGCCACAAATTTGTTTCTTGAGCCTTTTTGGCATTGGATGGGTTTACTGATTATCCATGTTCTAAAAAAAACAGTTTTATCATAGGATTGTTGGGAGGGATTGCTGGGGGGGGTGTGAGCAAATCAAGGTATCAATGAACCAAGGTCCAAAAAAGGGTATTTGCAGGGTTTTTGGCATTGTGAAAAAGCATGCTGATGGTGGGCCTGAGAAAATTGATGATTCTGAGACTGGGGCCAAGGAGGTAACAATCCCCGATTTTGGAGACGGCATGATGGCATGGATTCTACAGAAAAAAGGTCATCTGGTAGACTTGTAGCTTTCAAAGTAATAGAAAGCTGTGCCAAAACCAACAAACAACTCATTTTTTGGGGTTCAAATCGCTCAAAAAAAGAAAACATGTCGGTTTTCTAGGGTGCTCAGTGGGGACACTGGAAAACCACACCCAAAAGCGATTTTGATCGCTATTTGCAGTGTTTTGGGGGGGGTTACTGCATCCCCTTTAGCTTTATTTAGCTTCATTTAGCTTTATTTAGCTTTATTTGCCTTTATTTGGCTTTATTTGGCTGTATTTGGCTTTATTTGGGTTTATTTGGCTTTATTTAACATTATTTAGTGTTTTTTTGACTTTATTTATGTTTTTTTTCTTTATTTACCTTTTTTGGAAAAGAAAACAGGCACTCGGCATCCAGTGCCATCGGCAGCAGGTTCTGGAGCAGAATCGTCATCCGGTGCACGCTGATCTTACTTAGAACTCTTGATTGACAGAGCGGCATCTACTTACAACATTGATTTGTTTTGCTTTTCACTTATACTTTCAGGGATTTTCCCAGATGAAAAACGAGAGCCTGACTTAGAATCCTCAGAAGCGTTTCACTAGGGTGCATGCGACGAGAGAAGGAAAACATCCAACATTGCCAGTGTGGCTGAAGGCCAAGGTTTTCAGAGACACCAGTTGATTCATAAATCATGTTACTTTGCATCAACTTCCAATTTTGGCATTGTTTCACTGAAATACATGGTTTTTAGACGTTTTTCATGTGACGAAAACTCCTACTTTTATTGAACATTTGTTTAAACTTTATTTAACTTATTTAGCCCTTTTAATTTTTTTTAAAGCGCTATTTAACTTTATTTAACTTTATTTAGTTTTTTTTAGCTTTATTTAACCTTCTTTAGCTTTATTTGCCTTTATCTAACTTTATTTTGTTTTTTGCAGCCTTTTTGGCATTGGATGGGTTTACTAATTATCCATGTAAAAAAAAAACAGTTTTAGCAGGGAATCAACAAACTACCATGGGGTATTTGATTGTTGGGATTGGAATTCACCAGATATCATCAAATAACAACATCTAACAACATACAATGAGATTGAGGTAAAATAAGATACAAAGGCCTGGATTCCACTGTTGACCTTTTGCATTCCCCAGTGATGGCTCATAGCTGGTGGTTGGACTATGAGCACATGGTACTCGTCAACGTCGGATCCAGCATGAGCCGCCCTTCAGTGAGAGATTGGATTAGTGAGTTGATCTGATGTGATTTTGGCTGAGAAGCAAGTGAAGATTTGTTTTGATCTGGGATACAAGGTGGGGCCCCCCCAATGTCCTTAAACCCAGTTGCAAAAGATCATACTATTTAGTTCTATGTTCTTCCCAGTAAACCCATCCGTTCGCCTCGTGATTTTACCTATGTCACGTAAGAAAGCCATCGCTGCCGGCAGGGCCCGGCTGTCTTTGTGATGAACACTCAGCTCAGTCCCTGGGCCAAAAACGCGAGTCTGGCGACCTGCTGGGACTACCAGCGGGTCGCACCTGTTTCTTGCACAATGTGGTGACCCCCACGAATTAACCTCCAAAGTGGGATCGTTTGCAGATTGCATAGATATATATATATATAGATGATTGCATAGATATACACAATTATATACATATGATATGTCACCATGAATTTTAAAGCACATTTTATTGGGCTTACCACATTAGAACAAAAAATTGAAGGATAAGGTGGAGTTCACATTCCAAGCTGGGCTATGTGGGTCAAACTGACAGGCTTTCGCACTCGAAAACTCGAGCAATACTTCCTACTAAACATTGGCTAAGACTTGTGGGTGTGAGACTTAGATTCGAAGGCACAACCCATGGGCAACTTAGATTTTTGCATATTTTGACCCTTTACATCTAACACATATATTATACGTGCACAACTTCTTGACGAGAAAATCTCTGGATATTGGTCCCTCTATGAATTGCCATCCCTAGCAAGGCGACACCGGATTCACAACCCCCTTGGCTATTTCATTGGGGGTACCACTCTTGGTAGCGGACGTAGCAGATTCTCAGTGTTTTGAGGGTAACAACCTCATTAATCAAAGAGGGTTTGTTGATCCGGAGTTGACAATCCACAAAATTGCTACTATGGTGGACTCATGATGGGATGCCACTGTTCACTATTGTGGTCCAGTGGTCCCACACAGGACACGTCGGATACCGGATCTAGTCAGAATGTGTAGAAATTTGCAGCATATTGCCAGAAATCAGATTCCATACTTCGGGGGTGACAAGTGGATATATAGCCATCGTTAGTTGCAGGGGTTCTCTCCCAACTCATGGAGGTTATGACATCCATTAAAATCAACGCAACTGCATCCTCAAGCACATTTTGATAGCTATCACTGTAATCAATTACCTTTCTCTTTTTTGGGGGATCACTTTGCTATATTTCCATTTTGGGTCAGGATTGGCCATCACAAGAATAGCATGTTGAACATGACTCCGACATGACCAGAAAATTCACAGGCCGGGTTTGAGGCGCCATGACCCATTCCCACGGATTCACACATCAAAACAAAAGCGCCTCAATGTCCAAATGAAACATGACGTATGCAAACCACAGGACTGTAACACTTTCCAAGAGTGACATCAATTTGTTCTTCGGGGCACCCAACTTGACGTCCACCCTGCAGTTTTGTCAATCACCGGCTAATGGTTCCCACAGCAGTTGAAGCAACAACTACCGAAAACCAACATGTTTACCCTCTGGTAATTTAACATAGCTATTGAACATTGCCATTTACAGTTGATTTTCCCATTAAAAGTGGTGATTTTCCATAGCTATGTTACTTTACCAGAGGGTAATAGGTAAATCAGTAGATCATTGAAATTAAATGGGCCATCCATACCGCAGCTGACTGTGAAATGTCCTCCATCGTCAGATCTCTGAGGTGGTGCTCGAATCGAGGAGGGCTGCCAAGAGAGGGGTCTCCCCATACAACAATCAGTAGGTAAATGGGTAATAGGGGGACACTCCCAACTGGCGATTTTGATAGCAAAAATAGATGAGAATCCATTGGAATTGGGGTTACCCTATTTTCAGACTGTCCCAAATGATACACAAAACCGACCCCTGTATTTTTTTTCCAATAGGTTAATATTGTTCTTTGGTGTCCAAAAAGACCACGATAAATGGTGTCTTTTTCAATCTGTGTTAATGGGGAAATCATTGAACTAAATGGGAAATTGCCCAGCACGCTATGATTACTCTTTGGTAATCAACAAAATGAATGTTAAAAAAACAACATGGTCATGTTAAATCGGCAACACCATCTTCTATATCATTGGAATTTGCGCATTTGCCCCAACTGGGTATACTGACTGGATCGGTAGTTGAGATTAGTTCAATGCAACTCAATATCTTTGCTACAAATAGGGATATATATCAACCGAACCGGCTCAAAGGTTAATTTGTGCAGGGTATTTCAGATTGGCAATGATTGCCCTCTTATAATCAGACATAACAATTGAACATCCCCTTTGAACGGGACAGAAAACCTATAAACAGACACAAGTGGTGTTTTCATGTTTTTGCGTTTTCCATTTCTCCGTCGGTTTACCAGCAAGTGTTTTTCTTTGTTTCAAGCGACCTTTTTTTGAAACCCAAACGAAAATCCACCAATTTAGGGAATCCAATATCAACATATCTTTCTGCTTTTTTGGGGGCCTCCTCAAGCAAATCCAAGATTATATAATATTATATATTGGAAATGTGTTGCTACTTTGGCAACATCTTGACCACAACAACTAGCTACTGCTTGGTGGACACTATCCTTACCCCTGAAGGTGATTCAAAATTGACTAATTAAGTACTGTTTGAGTGTTTTATTAAGATTGTTATTCTATTCTGTTTGATGGTCCAAAAGTTCTCCAACCATTGGTCGTTCATGGGCACCGAACATGGGAGGATGAGTTGTTGCTGGCTCACCTCGCGGATGAAAGGAACCTGATGGGCAGCTGGGAGAGAAACCATGCCCACCTAGGTCACTAGGTAAACCGAGAACCCCCAAGAAAACAACCAGGGGAAGCATTGAGAATTACTTTTACACCAGGTTACCACTAGGTGAAGATGATATGGTTTTCCATTCCCAAGAAAAAGCAAGAAAGGGTATGGTTTTAGACACGGACATTTGCCAACCAGATCATTTGCAGTCGTAAACCATTCTGAATGGTCCCCTCGGCACTGATAGATATACAGTTTCCGGTTCACCAGAGTGATTCCGTTCACCACTGAAGACGGGAATGAGAATTCTTACAGTACCAGGCTTTTGCCCATCAACTGGAGAAGACTTACTGGTGCTTAGTAGGGAATGGGGGAATGGGATGATAATCAATGGTTATTATAGGTCATTCCCCCATTCCCTGCTAAGCACCAGTAAGAAGAAACCTTGCATGTTTTTTTGGCCCAACTTCATATGAAGCAGAGCAGGGGCACGACGGCACGACGTCGACGTCGAGTAGTAGAGCCATGGTTTCTGCAGGGCATTTCCTGGTGATGCAGGCGATAGATCCGACGCATAAGAAGTTGCGATTGTTGAGCAATGTCCAGTTGAAACCTGTTGGTTGATGTGTTTTTCAGGATTCAACCATCACAATGGGGTCTAATCACCCAAAATTACTTGGATGGAACTCCAGAAATGATTGACGGCTGATGGTTTGTTTGTTGTGTTATATTTTTGTTTGCCTGGATTTAACGGTATGATTAGTTGAATTGTTCCAATGTTTGACACAATTCACACGTGGTGATCCGGAGAGACCGAGAGAGAGAGAGAGAGAGAGAGACGAATTATGAGGAATTATGTTCAAAGGCATGTGCTGCTCAGTTGACCCTAGTGTGATGTTTGTTTTGTTTCAACCAAGGAACTTTTTGCAACCCATGATCGGAATACCATTGAGCTAATCCGCAACAGGGTTTTAGAAGTGGTTTACTTTTTTTTTGTTTATTTATTTAGGAAATGCAAAGCAAAGGCCCGCAAAGTAGGTAGGAGCAGATTTCATTCGACCGATCCATGGACCCAAGAGTGCAGTATATAGATTGCTTTGTAGCAGAAGCTAGTGGGCCCAAGTGGGAGGAACAGTCATGTCATATGCAATTACCATCAGACCTTCATCCACTCTGTGACTTTTCACTTTTTGCGGAGCCAAGCCAATTTCTTGATATAAAAACAATATAAATACGCCTGGTCCATGTGCAAACCAACTAGTATCAAACAATTATATGGGGGGCCCTCCCTCGAAAACAATGAATAGACAATCCTGACTTCTTTGAAGGTGATCTATTTGCTATCTTTTGGGGATTCCTGTCTAATTCATTTATGAATGTTTTGTCTTGTTGTAAGTTCTATTTATGTATATATACATATTGTATTTGTATAATTTTGCGAATTCTATATATTATATTGATGTGCATGTATATATTTGTACATGCTTTTATGATCATATGTATATGATGTATTTTGCACATATGTATGTTTCATGTGCATATTTTGTATGTGTGTATCAATATATATATATATATATATATACATTTTTATAGAGAGATTCACGTATTTGCCATGTTGCTAGTAGCGTTGCTGGCAACCCCACGGAGGTTGTGGCGGCAGCCGCCACACTCTATGACCTGTCAGCCCGAGACATCAACGGACAGCTGGTGCCCTTGAGCTTCGAAGGTGGGACGGGGGGAAACTGGGTCAACCGACTGATGGGTACTGTTAACCTAGCAGTAACAAACCCCAAGCTTCTTGATGTTCATAGTTATCACTATTTTGGGATAGCCTTAGCCCCCCAACTAAGAGCCGGGGTTTGTTAATCCAGGGTTGACATGACTTTAATCGGTTGCCATGCATGGGAAATATGGAGCAGCCATTTTTTGGGCAGGGTAGAAATAGTTGACCAGGGCAAGGCTCGATTTCAGGGTCAGCTGAGTTTACCGTAGGTTGATAGCTTAGTTGGTCAATTTTCTTGTGCAAAAAGTGGAGGAATGTATCCATCCCCCCAAAAAAAGTAGTTTTTTGGGCGGCGTATCCAAGATTGGCCCCCGAAGCATTACTAGCTGTGGGCTGCTGGTGAAACGGATTCTACCAGGTGGTGAAACACCAAAAGGGGGACAGCTTTAAGCAATGTTTCTTTTTAGAAGAGGTTCTGGAGCAAAGTTAAGACTGTTTTCAGTTCTACTTGCACATCGATGTTTGCTTCCTGGGATCGTTTAACATGGTTTTAGCCACGATGTAGTGTTTGCCATTTCTTAGATTTCGTGCAGAATGTGCCTGAAACAGTGTGGTACCAGTTCAGGTTTTTTGCGTGGTTCATACTTCAGTTGTACTGTCTCTTTTACCAACGTGCTGACACGGTAGTTTCAATGCCTCATCTCCCTGTCAGAATGCCTTTGGGGGAATGCCGGAGGGTCGTGTCAGGTAATGTGAGCGTCGTCATGAATGTGGCAACCTTCTGAGGATTCACACAGTCCAACTATGAAATGCTGAGTCGTTTGCAAAAGAAGTACGCTGATCTACCGGTACTGCGGCGGCAGATTTGTTCATGTATGTTTGTGCTGATAAATGGAAGAAACCCCGGCGTGAAATGATGTCAAATGAGTCAGCGAAAATATGGGAGAAGTTCAAAATGAACACAACGCACCAGTCAATCAACCCTGTTGTCTACTTGAACACAGTTTGCTGTGTTAATTCAACAGAATGGCGATTCGGGTCAAAATGTTTGAGTCCATAACAATGGCTGGTTTATCGTAATCACCACTTCGTGGGATGTGCGCAAACTCCAATCATAATACTGTATATCATTATTATATACTATATCATAGTATTACAATATATATATATATATTGCATGTATCACGAACAATGATTGGGTATATTGCTGAACATATTGTTCATCGGTGATAACACATATATTGCAATACTACCTCACTAGCTATTGATCCCCACAACATCCATTCATTTCAATTCTTGGGTTTCATTGGCACCTGGGATCTGCCTTTGGGACCCCTGCTGGCCCAACACCAAGCAGATGGCAGATGGGAAGCCCAAGACTGCGGCATCCATATGGAACTGAGAAGCTGTTTATTCGTAGTTGTTACATGTTATTAAGTACACAGCAAAACTATGGGCAGTTGTAGCACCAATAGCAGCTAAGAACGATTTGTGATACACACATATTGTTTGACGCAAATTATATACTAGTTGATAATACCAAGTTTGAACAGAAACTAAAGACTTTATTCCTAGATCGCAGGTACTCAGTTTTCATTTCTCTTTAAATGTCCTTATATAATCTTATATATAGGTATAATTACTGAACACTTTCTTTGTTTCGCCCATGTTGTTTCCTAGGAGGATGACATAGTTGTCTGCTATGAGTTTGCCGGCGTACATATCTGGTTTGTGATTTCATCTTTGTTCAAGCCTAGAAATGGGATTACAGTATATGATCCCACCGTGTAATTGCATGATATATACCATGTACTATACAATTGTGTAGGTCCTGTCAAGTATGTTTCTCAGCTGTACAGGGACAAACTCCTATGTTGTAGGAGAATATTGAAACGCAATCGGCAGATCCGCACATCGATGAGCGAACTGCAAGCACAGGTGTGGTTAAAGGAAAACTTGTGTTTGTTGCAATAAATGGTAATGATATGGAGTATTGCCACTTGGACTAATGAGTTTTAGGCAGCAGTAGAGCAACCACACATCATCTCCCGGAATCTGTGCCAAGGCATTTGGGCAATACCCAGAGAATCTGCGGTTTCTGTTTGATGTGGATCATAATCTCCGCTAGTCCACCTTGGGAAACCCCAAAACTATCATCCAAGGTGAGATTTCTCCTGTTTCCTTGCAACCAATTCGGAGCCCAAGAGCCAAAGAAGAACTCCGAGATCAAAGACTTTGCGGAGCAGTACGTGTTGCGGCAGCAGTCTTGTCGGTTGGGTTTTGGTTTTCCCATGAAAATAAAACTTCAAGTACGACTGGGTAGCTTGGATCAGCTGGAAGACAATACTAAGAACCTGTTCGCTAGAAACTGATTGAGTCAATCATGCATCAATGATGTTGCAACTGCCAGTGGCAGTCCAGTACAAGTGATGCAGGCTTTGACATTTCTCCTGATTTCTCCCAATTTTGGAGTACTTTGAGGGCCAAGGTTCACCTATTTTCTTGCATTACCCAGCATTTGGATGCAGGTTACTTTGGCGAAAAATGGTCCACTTGGCTTGGTTCAGCAGATTTGTCTTTTCTTTTGTTATGAGACCGTGCAGCCACGCACATTTGGAGATGAGATTCACCACCTAATAAAGGCATTCCTCAAATGAACAGATGTGCTTCAATTCCACATGGGAAGCGTCTTTTTTGGGCCTCAAGCATTTGAAGTGTGTCCACCCTCTCTGTCTATATACATGTATATATATATGTACAGTCTATATATATATATACAGCATATATATATATGTATATAGTTATGTATATATATATATATATACATACACTGTACATCTACAGTGCACATACAGATATATTTATGTATACACATCAAACAATCAGTCGCTGCAGAGCCAAGTTTTGTTTAATGCTTTGTTAAATTTGCAGTGCCTCAGGTCAAGGTAGCAACGTGTCTGGGATGCATATGACCATCTTGGTGATCTGGGTAGGAAGCTCGTGGAATGACTGCTTGTACACAAGCAAGATGATGATAGGCAGATCCACCAATTTCTCCTGGTTCGCATTTGGTTGGTAAGAGGATGATAACTGGTGAGTTCATCTTGGATCAATCTGCATTTCAAACTTCATGTGCAAAAAACAACAACACAATAAACAACGGAAGATTTTTCGGAAGAGTCCCAGCTTGTCGGTTGAACACCTGGGACTGGGGGCTTCAAGTGCCAGTGTTTCAGTGCCCACCGCCATGTGCCATCGGAAATCGCACTCCAGGACGGAGGATAAGAATGGGATATCATTATCCAACATTAATTCGCCCACCATGTTCCAGGTATTTCTTATCAACATTTATATAATCAACAACTGGGGGGGTGTTGATAAGAAAAACCTGGCAGACGGTGGAGAAGAGTGACAACGTCCTTTCAGGTGATCATGTTTGCCAAGAGCAATTTGAATGGCGTTCCCTGTGCCTCGGTGATAGCTGGACTAGGCTGGACTTGAACAATTGGATACCCTCTTGTGATCCAATGTCATGGAAAATCGTCCATCGTCCATGAATGGTTCTCCCATAGAATGCCAGTATAGAATGCCAGTTGCCAAGTTGGATTGTCGAGATCAACAAAGAAATCGACCGGCACGAGCTGCAGATGGGAATTTTGATCTCTCCGATGATCCGAAGCAGTCAAGATGGCGTCTTAAGTATTTAGGGTGTCCGGTTCCACTATCATTGGATGTTGTTTTTTTGTTCTTTTGGAACAATCAAATAAATGAACTCTACTATGGATACTGAATTTGCAAGATTTTGCTGCATTTGCTCAAGGTGGGTGTTCATTTTCCATTGGTTCATTCACCATTTGCGGAATCTACCAGGTGGTTCATTCTTTGATGCCCCCTTTCAGCAAATCAAAGATTCCAGAACATCCCAACCAGTGAGGAACACAGTTCAGAACTCGGCGATGTGTTGAGGTACATACTCGGGCAAAGATGCATGCATGCCAGAATCTGCTGAATGTTGCAGCCAGAATGACGCCGTTTACCAATACCTCCTTGCGAAGACGGCACCTGGCAAGATTGCTTGGAACTTCGATAAGACGCTTGGTGATCTTGGTGGCTGAGCCAACAGCCGCACGACCATGTCGTCGAATTAGCTGTATAGTTGGTACAGTTTGTGGTTTATCTTCCTCATTCATATAAAGTACACAGTTATTATAGATATAATACATGTATATATTATATTTATATATGTATATACATAGGTACATATGTATACATACATATACTGATACGCATAAATGATCATAAATGATATGTTTACACATGCATACCATACGCCGGATAAAGTTGACGATTGTCCTAGGCAGCTCGTGTTGTACTTGAATCTCAATGCAATTTGCGCGTTCTGTTCTGCACTCAACAGCTTAGATGTGTGGAATGGACTTGCGAAACGTTTCCAACAACAGTCAGCCAGTCGTACTCCGACAATATATGACAATACGAGTTTGTCTGAAAATTGGGCATACCTCCAAATGGTTCAGTTTTAATCGGGAACATAATGACAAACCCGAAAATTTGGGGGTTCCCTATGTTCAGACAAACCCAGATTCCATGCACAGAGGACTTTGTGACTGTTGTGACTTCAGGATCGTGACAGATGTGATGGGCAAACCATTTCCTGGCGAGACCATCCTGCACCTTGGCCGCGCAGGATGTACTCCGAGCCATGTTTTTTCTATGACGGATCGCAGGTCACGGATGTAGATGTTGAGGAAATTTTCAAGTTGGTACAGGTGACATGATGATCTGGAGGATCATAGAGGATGCTTAGAAAGAAGTCTCAGCTGTACAGGGTGGGGCCCCCAGTTGTGTCCCACTGAACCGGCTTGATATACTTTATCCCCCACTGAAAAATATACTAGTGTAATAACTTGGCCTACTTATGTGGCTCCCACTTCACCTAACAGATTGGAGCCCTTGCCGTTGATAGGTCTGTTCAAATGGGATGCATCGGGTGATGAAACGGAGCAGCAGATCTGCAAACAATATGACTTGTTGTTCCATATGCTTACCATGTCAATGGATGGGTTAATGGGAAAATCTACAGGAAACCATGGATTTCCCCATCAAATATAGGGTTTTCCTGTAAATTTTCCCTTACACCAATCCAATGATGACCATGTTTATCCATATGTTTACTGTACCCATTTGAGTTTGTTTAACTCACAGCAATGATTTATCATCACTTATGTATATAGATCCAATTTGTGGCAATTTAAAGAGGAAACATATGGGACAGCGAAGATGAACCATCAATCATTTGGTACACCCGATGATGGACCATGCATGACTATGCCATGTTGGGTGGTTTCATACATATTCTAATTTTGAAGCCTACCAATCAGATGATGATATCCCAACTGACTTTCTTTTTCGAGTGGGTGGCTCAACCACCAGGTGACCCCAGCTGCTACAGACGTCTTGTTTCGCAGGCATGGAGGTGATACAGACGCGGTGGTTCAGGAGGTGGTTGAGAAGTTGCTGGCTGCTCAGTTGAGAAGTCGATGGTGGGGATTCGGCCCAATAAATTTCTATGATTGGGGGAGTTCACCGGGCAAAATGGGCTGACAAAAATCAACCACAATGGGGATACGGGAATGGGATATGATATGGGAACTTGCACTGTCAGAGGTGACCAACCCAACCACGTATGAGGTTGCAGCATGTTGCAGCAATGGTTGTCCGATAGCCTTAGTCTGGCTTACACAAAATCTGGAACCCCTGACATGCTGCTATCAATGGTGCGGAACTGGGAATCTGAGCCTAACCATGATGAAACTGAAACAACACAATTGTTTTATTTTGTTCGGGGGTCCTGGGATGGGTCAAAAATTAAGAGGGTTCCCTGTTATCGCCCACCACCGCCGTGTGGTTTTTCCTGGATTTGTACAATGTATAATCGAGGGTTCTCATTGCGTGCAGGCACATTGGGAAGCACAGGATCCTGTGATTTCCCATTTTCGTATTTAGAGGAGTTGAATTTGGTCCTTTTCGCACTGCTGTAGCTTTGTGTTGTGCCGTGCTGCCGGCATTGTTTTGAGGTATCAGTATCCGAATTCAAACCATATCCACATAGTGATTCAGTTGTTTGTCAACACCACTCTCCAAAATAGGATTGTGGAGGCAACAATGTTGCGGGTGCCAGATGGGTGTCTAAACAAATTTTCCATGACTGGCAACCATACTAACTAGTATGTAGATGTATATGTAGTGAAATGGGTGGATGTCGCAGGTTGCTGATGATGTTGGAACATAGCGAGTGGAAACCTCCCCCAAAAAAGGAGCTTATTTGGTATGTAAGTGGTACACAATGATCAACAGCCAGGGAGGTGAACATCCAGGCTTGACATGAACATTTGAAGATAGTCTGCACCATCGAAACCCGCAGAGGTGCCAAGTTCCACTGCCTCTTGGGCGACAGTTGGGGCTGGATGGAGCCTCGCGATGGCTGCGGCCATCGCTGCAGCACTGGTGACGATGCTGGGTACCATGGCGGTGATGTGATGAGCAGGGTAGTGAGGGATTGTTAGGTAACTTACTGACTATAATTTACTTGGAGGTTTCCTAGGATAGGATCCATATTGTAGGATTGTCCATTGTGAAGCATCCATTGTGGGGATTCTTCATTGGAAAATCCCAATTGGCTTAAAACACCAACCACAACTGGGAGGTTCGGGGTCCCTATATCCAATCTGAATGAATGGAAACTTTACAACGTGCTGCCCCAGTTGAAGGATGCGTTGATGGGGGAAATATCTGGCGACTTAAGAGGGTGAACATGGACCAACCGACTCATATAAAACTGGAGGAACTGGGCACCACATTGTAGGAGTTCACCGCAAAAAAACAGAAGAATGAATTGGGTTAGGACAGCATTGGACGTCCAAATCGCAAAATCATTTTGCACAGCATGGCTTGTTGAGCGGGTAGATTGCAGCTGGATACCTTGAAAGAAGTCTTTTCTGGTTGAAATGGGGAAGAAGAATATCGCCATATATCGCCCTCTTCACTATGACGAGAGAGCATTGGAAACGTTTCCTGTTGGACGTTGTCAGATTCGCGATGCCCTATGGACTCGGGTCAAAGTTATTGGCCCTTCAAAATGGATGGTGCAAGGACATGACCATGTTGTGTGTGTGTGTTCATTGGTAATTATGGTGATTGACCATGTTGGTCAGCCGCCTTAAAGTTCGGATTGACTCGCACTTCCTTTCTATCTCAGAATTACTAGGTCTCACCATAGTTGCAGGGGACCATGTGTTGCTTTCTATCTCCGATTTAAGGACTTCCTTGCTTTATGCAATTTGCTGGTTAGTGGTTTCAGCATTCTTCAGACAGATGTTGCATTTCAATCGGTTTATTGTTGAATGATTAGATCCCAGTTGACCAGCATCTCCTTTGGATATCTTTGGATGGTGTGAAACCAGCCACAAGACAATTTTCATATTTTATTGTATAAGTTTAAGTATACATTTACATGCTTTGAATCCGTTTGTTCATAATCATTGTCCTGATTCAAAATACAATTTTTGGATATGCTTAGGGTATACCCCCATTTTTAGACACATCCAAATCATCCACTATCCTTAGCTTCTTTTATCATTCCCTGTCACTGAGGCTTTTATCGTACCAGGAGTATGCCCATGCTTGAACCAGATGACTTGGAAGAGGATAGATACATACAGATTTCCTAAGTCCAAAGTGCGGCGTTGCAATTTGGACTGGAGGCTTGATGGATTCAGCGCACCTAAAATATGTTACATCTAACAATATCCTACACGTATAGAATTCATTCTCAATGAAGCAAACGTTGGAAAGGAACAGCTGCATTTCAGATATCTCCACTCAGATCATCTCTTTTCCGCTGAGCCGCATAGCTGCAGCGACCTTTTTCCTCAATTTTCCTGCAGCTCCAACAAAGTTGGTGCAGCTGCAGAGGTTGCGCCTTTCCTCAGCCAGGCCCAGGCTTGTTGGGACCAGAAAAAGCTTGGAGGGTTCGTTGTAGATCCCATGTAGATCATTGGGGCGAATGATCCCCGGAAGAACAGGTATTGACATACGTCATTGTATGTCCAATTTCTATATATCTATGTGAAATCTGTGTGTGTGTGTGTGGCTTTGTTTGTACTGTATATATGTATATCATGTATATTTTAAGTACATGATGTAATATACGTGATGTTCATTTATGCCTACGAAAAGAGCAAACTTGGTGAACTATACCATCACAGATTTGCTGCACAGGGTCTCTGGGCTGGGCCTTTGTTTTAGGTGTGGAAACAGACCGGGTTGGTTGGTGGTTTCAGACGAAACTGCATGAGGTGAAGGGTAGTTTTACGTATGTGCATGTGGTTTTACAATGATTTGTACACCTTCTGACAACTTGTTTTCTGCCATAAGTACCGATATACACCAACCAGCCAGACAAATATAAAATGATATAAAATATACGTGTGCAGGGTATCTAGGATTGGCTACACTTTGAACTTGTTGGCACAAATAGATTCTGGATATGGTAGTAGCTAGTAATCCGTGAAGACTTGGTGGACTGAAATTTGACCCCTAAGTCTGTTTTTCAGTTGTCTTTTTTAGAACGGAATGACCCGTGATTTGGCCATCTGAAACACCAACCGATGGACCTGGATGTCAGATGTGATCATCCACCAGTGATGGGCGCAGTGGCTAGATGGGAGTCCAGTGGGTGATGGAAGTCGAAGCTGAAGACCCAGAAGTTTGGTGATTGAAATCCTGAAGTTCAAGTACGATAGAAGACAGTAGAGGCACTGGCTATGTTCATTGGGGCACTAAAGTGTTTTGTCCCATACCATACCCAGGTGGCTAACTACATGAATGTGTGTTCTATTTGTTTTGCTCTACACACACAACTACAGACTATATGTATCTACACATTTACATCACTTTACATCTATAGTGCAGATTCATGACACATGACATCTCCATATACACACATACAATCAACCTGGTTCCGTGATACGGAACGTATACCTATTGTTTGCACTAGCCGATGCATGATGACAGTTGCACTCCCAATTCCAAGTCACACTTGCACCCGGAGAGATTGTTGTGCCACAGATGGCTTGAGTTTCCAGACTGCTCAGTACAGGGGCTACGGAGGAAAAGCAGGGCCAGTGGGCCAGTTGGCTGGTGGGCTGATATGACTGAAATGTGGGGTTGAAACGACCAGAACTCACTGTGTTGCAGAAGTTACACCAGATGGGGACTTATCAAATTCGGCCCACGCAACGAATCTCTGGGTGAAAGGATGGACATTTGGACTTAACTTAAGACCGTGGTAAACCGTGGTAAACCCAATCAGAAAACGGTGGATTTATGGTAATTCTGAGAGGTGTTCCGAATGTTCCCGGCGAAATTCCCCAGTGCCTGGAAAGGATTCCAAGCAGCTGTCAGCAGCTGTAGTTGATCACCAAATCGGTGTAATCGGTTGTCCGATTCCCACCATGTACAGGGATCCGAGCAACCAGAAAGTAGCCGTGGTTGTGAATGTCTTTTGGTGGGGCTCAGAATCCCTTAAATTTGTTTGGAACTGGGGAAACCACCACTCATTTCTGATTGTTGGGCGGTCCACGATGTAGTCTTTGAACCGCAAGGAGCCCACTTGTTTATTAACCATTGCATGATTTGATCGCCTTGTTTCTATCAAAGATACTGTCAAAATCTTGAATATCTGGAAAGCAGCTTCCTGAAATACATATATATATATACAGTATATACAACTAAATAGATCAGTACGAATTCTCTTTAGTGACTACAAATGATGATCAGAAACTATTAGAATTACCGTAGATTTGTGGTCAGCAAAGAGTGAAATGGCCCGGACAAATCAACGGCTATTGCACTTAGAAAGACACATACCAGTAGTACCGCACAAGGCGGTGGCGGAAGTTTCAGAATAGGAAACCTATAGGAGAGGTCTGTTGTTGTGAGTCATGGATGGCAGAGCAGATCCACTGATGGATCAAAAGGTGTTTGGAGCGTCGGCCTATCTATCTGTCTATCTATCTGCCTGCCTAACTAACTGACTAACTGACTGACTGACTGACTAACTAACTAACAAACTAACTAACTNGTCGGCCTATCTATCTGTCTATCTATCTGCCTGCCTAACTAACTGACTAACTGACTGACTGACTGACTAACTAACTAACAAACTAACTAACTAACAAACTAACTAACTGACTCACTGACTAACTGACTAACTGACTAACTGACTAACTGACTAACTGACTAACCGACTAACNAACTAACAAACTAACTAACTAACAAACTAACTAACTGACTCACTGACTAACTGACTAACTGACTAACTGACTAACTGACTAACTGACTAACCGACTAACTGACTAACCGACTAACTGACTAACCGACTAACTGACTAACGGACTAACTGACTGACTGACTAACTGACTAACTGACTAACTAACTAACTGACTGACTAACTAACTAATTAACTAACTAACTAACTAAGTAACTAACTAACTAACTAACTAACTAACTAACTAACTAACTAACTAACTAACTAACTAAGTAACAAACTGACGAACTGACTAACTGAGTAACCGACGAGCTGACTAACTAACTAGCTGACTAACAAACTAACTAATTGACTAGCTGACTAACTGACTATCTGAGTAAGTGACTAGCTAACTAACTAACTAGCTGACT
>BGPT01002739.1:162335-178149 GCA_003297045.1 Symbiodinium sp. clade C Y103 | reverse complement strand
AGCCTACTGTTCGACCCTCCGGAGCCACAAAACATTGGAAAAACACAGTGTTTCGCGACTTTCCTACCTTTTCGCGCACCTGCATCTCTTCTCTTCTGATTCTCTTATCTCTTATCTTCTCTCTTCTGCCTTTCTCATCTCTGATCTTCTCACTTCTGACTTTTCTCACCTCTGCTTTTCAACTGTCCATATTGTCGGAAGTTTCACTTCTAAACTTCCTTCGATCAANTTCTCATCTCTGATCTTCTCACTTCTGACTTTTCTCACCTCTGCTTTTCAACTGTCCATATTGTCGGAAGTTTCACTTCTAAACTTCCTTCGATCAAAATTCGTAGAACCATTTAGAGGAAGAAGGTGAAATACAATGTTCCTGAATGCCAAAAAACATTTAGATTCATGTGAATCGGACTGTTTTTTTTCTACTATATGATGTCATGTCCATACAGACGTCATGGTAATCATATTCTTGACACGTCCAGGAGTCGACAAGTGGCCCGTGCCGTGGAGCTCTTCCAACAGCATTCAGCTGAGGACTGGAGCCACATCGTTCGAGTTCCAAGTGATGAAACCAGTTGTAGGATCAGTTCCACTTTGCGCCGGGACATAGTGATGATTATGGAGATTCTATCCCAACTCATGGTATTTATAATATTTTATAATCTATAAAGACAGTTATACCCATTCAGCCATTCACTGCGGCCCCTCTCGAACCTTGTGAGACGGGGCACCTCAGTTTTTTGACTTTGGATTGGTTTGGTAGGGAATATGATGATGAATCATTGGATTATTGGGGACCACACACCCAATGATTAAACTGGACATGATGGGTATGGTATATTAACCACCGAACATCAGGGTATAATGCTTATGTAACATAATGTAACCAATCAAACTGCAGATATATCCACTGTAAATCCTACATTAGTTTGCCTAGTTGAAAATCAATTTACCTGTATAGCGGGCCATTTGTTTTTTGGTTTGATTGGGTTTATGTGGATAGTTTTAGCAATAACTTGGGGAATCTATGACAATTATCATAGAGCACTTGCGCACGACATGTTTTTCGTTATACTGTATAGTAGATTTATTTCAATGGTATCTCAGTACCTTCGCTGTGGAAAGCAACACCCTGAGTTTGCAATGTCTCTTTCAGTGGGATGCCCATCTACCCTATGGTTTGTGAATGAACTGTGAGATGAACATCACTACAACCTCACCAGAAATGATGGTGAATGCACGGGCAACTATCCCAAAATGACCAAATAATTCGGGTTGGTGAATTTTTTGTCAATGTATGTGCAATTCCAATTTATACATATATCACGTATATATATATATATACAATTATATACATACATACATACATACATACATACATACATACATACATACATACATACATACATACATACATACATACATACATACTAAATACTTTACAGTCGGCCCTTGATGCCTTTTCCGATCAGACGCTGAATGTCCCTGAAACTTTGGGATGTTTTGATTGAGGATGGAAGAACTCCTGCACCAGTTGGTAGATGGGCACAATCCCATGAGAATCCTATTATTCACAGTGTTGAATGTTGTTACCCAATAGTTTCCAACTGGTGAAGAATTTCTTCCATCCGCAGTAGCTGATGTGTTGATGATATGTTTGTGTTTGTGTTTTGTGGGTGACATCCATCCAGAAAGATGTTTATGCCCTTCATTTCTGTTGGTGAGATCCTAAGTTTTCTTGTTTGTCCTAGCATGGTTCAGGCGCAGCTCAAATGACATTGACTCCGCACATTTTTTCTTTGGATGTCTATTCTTATCAACTTTGCGGTTTTGGGGGTTACAGTGGTATTAGAGATGTCACATGTAAATCACAAAGGTATTTCCATTTGCCCTTGGTCAGCCATTAGTTGACGATGGTTTCGGCCGGCAGGTTGGGGCTTTTGGGGCTGCGTCCAAACCGCCATCCCAAACCACCAGCCACCCTGTGGAAATCAAACATGGCAGATGGAAATCACAATGTTGGTCGGTGATGTAGGTGGACCATTTTATCATTAAAAAACACTGTGTGTCCCAAACAAATCAACAAATCCATGGTTAATCACCAAACATACCAACAAATCCATGGTTATATGATTAATCACCATTTACACGATGGACATTGCAATTTGTGGTCTCACCCTTTAGACAAAACCGCTTATTTGGGTCAAGCCTGAGTCCTTTGGGTACATCAATCTCGTCATAAATGGGGAAGATTTACTAGTGAACTACCCAAAAAAAAACCATGGCCAATGGTATCCAAGAGCCAAGGGTATCTAAAATTCCAAGGGCCAACAAAAATACATGTTCTTCAAGAGACAAGGCTATCTAAGATTGGCCTTTGTCTAGTGGGCCTGACTTCGGTGCTGATTTTCGCTGTGGGGAGCCAGGAAGATGTTGGTCTTTTGCTGGGTGACTTCGGTGCTGTGTGGGAAGCTCCCAGACATTCCAGTGGAGGTTGCACGACAGGGTTGATCCAATGGCAAATGATAGCCACTAGGAGGGCAACCTGGGTCATACCTCTTGATTTCCGCAGTTTCCCTCCAAATCGTGATTAGGGGTGTTGGGAGTAGCCCCATCAAACAAAACTAAATACTGGATTTCTTTGATTGAATTATACAGTGACTCCACCACAATCGTGAAATATCAGGAGGCCCGGGCGACCCGAAAGTACCCACATGGGAATGCTGAACATACTCCTACTGGTACTGTACTGCCATAGTGACATGCTTTCCAACTTGGGATCATAGGTGTTCACCCGCAGAAACTGAAAGCGGCTCTAGCGAATCTCTGTGGCCCAAGATGTGGCCCTGTCCAGGTGTCGACTCAAACATCTAAAATTGGGGGTTATCTGGTACCTCACCAAAAACGCACACGGAAGTTTTTAAAAACAGGCATACATACATAATATACATATATATATATATAATATTATTTACTATATAATATACACATATATATATACATACATACATACATTAATTTGCTGACCTTGAACACCAAAGAACCAGATACAAAATAGTTGGATTTCATCGCATATAATTTTCTTTAAAGACGAACGTCTATCCCCGAAACTGTGGAGGTGATCCTTGACTTTAGCACTGCGACTAGTCTCCCGGATCCGCCAGCCATAGGAAACCTTGAAGAATCTGTGTCACTCACAGCAAATTGATCAAAATTGTGTTTGGATGTTGTTGGTACTCACCATATGGGGGGGTAAAAACGTAGGATGGATTGGTCAAGACTGAAGATCATTCGAGTACCCCCCTGCAGCAATTCAGGATGGCAGTCGAATATCACAACTTGGAATCGGAAAACCCATCTGTCAATGTGGAATTGCTCCGTTTCGTGTCCTGCAAGACATGGCAGAACAGCAAACAACACCTGGAAACGATGGCGGACACAGAAGGGAATCTAAAAAGATACTCGCAAAATATCCAAGGAAAAGAACTAGAGATACTATGCAGGTTTTTCTTAAATACAGTATATGTAAGATATATGTGTTTTTCTTCCAGGGTTCTTTTCCTAGAAATCTTCAAGTGTAGCCGCTACGAGGTCCGGACCCCTAAGCGTGGAGGCTCCCGACGCTGCGAAGGTGCCTGCACCAGTTGATAGGTGGTTTATCCATGCTTCATGCCAGTGTTCATACGGTCTCAACCATCCAACATGTTTACCCTCTGGTAAACTATCACAGCTATGGAAAATCATCATTTTTAATGGGAAAATCCACTATTTCAATGGCCATTTTCAATAGCAAACTGTTAGTTTACCAGAGGGTATAATATGTTATGATTTATCATGGTTGATAGATGTTTTTCAAGAAGTTTCAACCATCCAAGGTGGTGTAGGATTTCGCAAGCATTAACCATCCACTGTATGTCTGTTTGTCAGATGAACTGGTCTTAGGGAGACGAGCCAATTGTATCCGATTTTAGCATTGCAACATGTAATAGGTTTTGTTTAATGTACTGTCACATGGAAGTGCCTGTATCTAATTCGTGTCATTTGTTTGGTACATGTCTGCAAATGGATGTTTCTTAAAATGGAGGAACCACAAAACCGTTGGATTTCAAATATATCACAGTCCAATCTTGGACGATTTGGATGGACCCTCATTTGAAAAAAAAACAGAAATATGCTCCCACGTGCTGTACGGTTTACATATCTTTATATATATATATATATTAGTTTATATGTCATCCCTTTAAGGGGCTTGGTAAAAGCAGCCTTGCCTCGCCTCGGCGTCAGGCCCCTTTGGTGCATCTCGAAGATCTGGGCTGGTCCTTGGCATATGACCAGAGCGTGGTCGCCGCAAGCTGCGGGGCGCCCCAGAGGAGAGGATTTCAAGGCATCGAAGGTGTAGATGCTTTGCAACTTGAGCTTCATCGACTCATAGCTTTTTGCAATGCAGTTTACCCAAGTTGATCCCAAGTTGCTATGCATCTAGATATCTTGGAATGAGTTTTTGAAAGAGGTTGGACTCCCCCACATTTGGACGGTGAAACAGCATTGTTTCCTGATGCTGTAGACTTTCCCTTGGAGACCCTGGAAGGGGGTTTGCCCGTGCGGCGCTCTTTTGAGGTTTCTTAGGTTATCTCTCAGATTTCATGGTCACCAGTCGCAAGGCCGGCTGCCTGGTGTGTGTGTGTGTGTCATTCTGTACAGGAAGCCTCCCACAGTGGATTGATTTGGTCACAGTGTCCAACTATGGAAACTATCTGTGAATATCCATCAGAAACACGCCTTGGAAAAGATATACCAAAACCAACTTTGTTTGTGACTTAACCAGCAGGTGTACATGGGTGATTCAATGACCAAACGTGTAGATTTGATCCAGAATTGTTGTGATACACGGGGGACTACATAGGCGTAGGTATAGACAACAAAATCGGGACTGAGACACCAAGAATGGTTTGATTCCTTGATCTCTCAAATTCGTACAATGTGGTGCCCCATAGTTAGGTAACCTGATTTAAAACTAGGCCAACTACGGCAGATGCGGGATATAGCTATAGTTAAGTGGGTTCATGAACCAGCTTCACCGGGGGCACCATCTTGTAGAGGTGTATGCCCGCATTGGTCGTTCCATGTTTCTTATGTGGTCTACGATTTTGGCCCCTGTATTCATACCAACAGGACATTATTGCAATTGCACGCAACAGCAATGGTGCTATCCAGTACCATGTTCCAGTGAGTCAGATGTAGCTTTGTCCAAAAGTAGGGAATACCCCAAAACGAGTATTTTTCATTTGGAGTTCGAAGGTGCATGGGGGACGCAAGTTTCAGTCAAAGCCATCTCTTTTTGTTTGGCTCTTTGGCATGGTGCGCGGTACATTTGTTTCTTTAACTTGCAGTAGCATGTGATGGTCTAGGAGCACCAAAACCCACCAATAAGACTGAAAAACCTGCAAATGTAGGTGTGCTTGCCCCATTAGTTGAGGAACCGGCATGCATTGGTGAACAAGGATCATAAGACATGTATCACAAACACATACAAACATATACAAACACTAAATATAAGGATGAACCAATTCATAGACATCATCTTCTCAGTGCTTCATGATGTTCGGCACCTTCCCCCAACTTCTTCACTGCAGATCGTCAGGTGCACCCACTAACTGTGGAAGCCATGCCCACAGCCAATATCATTGGAGAGGCGAGAATTCGTTTTGTGAATGGATTGGTGTCAAGGAACATCTGCAGGAAAACATCTGAAAACCATGGGTTTTTGCACTCCCAAAACGGGAAGTTGGATTTCCCAACTGTCCCTTGAACCAATTCTGTGAGATTTCATGGTTGGTGATTGGTGACCTTAGGCGAAATGACCCCCAAAAACAATGCCGTATTAAATGGGTGAAGTTACCTACCAAACTAACATAGATATTTGGATTCCACCATGAAAGTATATCATTTTCTAGCGGAAATGTGTACACATTGGGACGGTCTAATATCATTTATAATTGATTGCCTTCATAATTGATTGCCTTCATTCCTCCGATGATTGGCTCCGACCCCTCAGCACATGACAGAATGATTTTCAACGTCTGATGATATCAACTTTGTTTCAGGTCTGTCCGTGGTCCCCATGTTTGTTTCCCTATTCTCTTCATGAGGTCCTTCAGGTTGTCTTTATGTTGCACATGGCCCCCACCCCGAACAGCATTTAGAGATATTTAGAGAATATACTATAACATGATATGTCCTCTTTTTGCTGGAGATTGCAATTAAAATCGCCAGAAAAGGGGGAAGATGAGCAAATTGACCTGTGTATTTGCCCATCTTCCCCCCTCCCCCAGCAACGTGGGCCCAAGGTGCAGCTGGACGTCCCTTTGTCGGATCATCAGGCCTTAAAGGCGAGCGGGTGTTGGGGCCACCGCAGGATAGATTATACAGCATGAAACAATTTAGAATATTGATGCATACATACATATACATACTATATTTTGATATGTTTCTGTTTTAATATATGAGCGACGGCTTTTATTTGTGCAAATGGAAAGTAGTATTCGGGCGAACCCCGGTTTGTGGAAATCATCATTATTCGCTGGTAAAACGAGGTAGGAACACCCCGAGAACGAGGTAGGCATTTCATACAAAGCATTTAGCTTTCAAAAACAAGTGCGGCATTGGAGAACGAGGTCAGGCCCCAAAAAACGTGACAGGACTGGAGAACGAGGTAGGAACACCCCATCCATTACGTTTAACAACAAATCACTTCCGCGGCTCATATATATATATGATATATATATATATGATAATATATATATATATATTCCTAAATTGGGACCTGCTCCTTCCACACTGTACTTTCCCTTTTGGTCCTCCACAACAAATGTATGAGGAATCGAATGGAATCCAACACACCTCACCCAACTGCCAGGCAGTTTTTTCCATCGGTTCACTGCAGTCGTCGCAAGGGCTACCCAGGATACCTAAATTCAGACCGAGAACCATCTGGACAAGGGATATAGTGAAGGGATATATTATATGATAAATAACAATCTAAATTCTTAATATCATATTATGATACATTGACAATGACTAAAATTGTGTTCTTCGAACGTTTCCCATGTGGCATGACAATCCAAACGGATGTCGAAGCCACCAGTCAGATCACCCGGTGATCTTGAAGCTACAGTTGTTCAATCACTTTTTTCATCTTTTTTCCAGACTTCATGGAATCTATGAAGGGCTGAGTAAATGATGGGTCAAATGTCCCGAGATTTTGGAATTTGTTTCAGGGTTTGTCCAAAAACAGGGCACCCCGAAATCCAACAGTGTGTCATTTCTTTGTTCCCATCATTTTCGGCCGAGTCGGATCACTTTGGGATATACCCCAAATTGACGCTGCCACTTGCATGGATTTGTGAAGCATCGCTTGAGTCAATGGGTCAGACTAATTAACTGAATCAACCCGTCAAAAAATATAGACATGACCAATTCCATCCTTTTCTAGTTCAATGTAAAGGTACCGAATCATATTGAGCATGGTATATTACCGCAGTAATGGAATTCACATATTGTATGTGTATATATATATACACATTGCAGAACGAAGTCAAGTGTATATCCCAAACATGTCCTATTGGTATACCAATAACATCCCAATGTTGTATTCCCAAAAGGATTTCCAATTGTTTTGGGCATTCACCTATCATCCATTGTTAATCATTGAAATTGTTACGCTCCGGCATCCTAGATTCTCCAAAAATGATGCGAAAAAATGGGTGATCCAATGTGACGGTAGATGTTCCATTGCTATCCCATTACCAGAGGCTATCCCCAAACATACCCTCTGGTAATTTAACAGTTCGCTATTGAAAATGGCCATAGAAATAATTAGTGGATTTTCCCATTATATAAATATGGTGATTTTCCACTTCGCTATGTTAGTTTAAGAGAGGGCATTCCCAAACAGATTCCCAACATTGATGGGCAATCAAAATCTTCCAAGGCGTACCGCTGCAGTTCCGAGCGAGGCGGGAACTCGTGGTGCCGAGCTAAGCCGTTAAACAAAAAAACCTCTTTGGATGAGTTAATAGTCTGTTAAAGGGGTTTTGGAACCAAATAAACATATGGAGATATGGTTGATCAATGATGATGAATGGAGTTGATGTGTTAATCTGTTGACTTCTACTATCTGGCTTGTGGTGGATTTGTAGGTGACCGATAGTAGGAATACTTGCTCACCAACCAGCACAATGGGATGGGATAGTAGGGATAATTTGTCAATGCTCAGTTAGGGTTTGGGTGGACCTTGTTGAATTGCTTCAGTTACATAATATGGGGATGGGTCAAAATCTATTAACCCTTTTTTTTACACTGATGAACACCAGCTATTTTAGTGTGATAAACCATGATAAACCAAGGTACCAGGGTCTTGACCCATAGTCAGTTGGCTTGTATGTTTTTGTTTGCCATAACTGGAGTAATATGATTTTTCTGTAGGAGATTGTTTTCTGTTTGTTGGCCTGTCTCATACATATCCTCAAAACAACATGTGGATGGATGGTCTTTAAAGTTGGGCGGTAGAGAAACCATAAGTTTGACTTTTCCCTTTAATAAGCAAACATAGATGTGGGAAATCCATGGAAATCCACCATTTGTAGATAATGTCCTGGGGAAACAGACGGATTTCCACAGCTATTATGTTAGTCTATCGGAGAGTAGGTAACCCCGGTTGGCTCAGCTCGAAAGAAATGACAGGCGGAGATTCCCATTTTGGGCTTCGGCAGCCTCGGGACTCAGTGTGCGGTGGATACGGTGGGGAGTGAGACTCGCCAGGCTCTTTGTTGGATGTCTCCTGCTTGGATGTGCAGTTGAGATTTGATGAACAGCAATGATGATGATCATCATCATATGGAGGTTTCCTCAAATGGGGTACCCAAAAATGGATGGTTTATAATGGAAAATCCTATTAAAATGGATGATTTGGGGGTACCCCTATTTTAGGAAACCTCCATATGTCCCCCAGTTTGGGTCATTCTGTTCACCTCGATTGATAAAACCGGCCTGTGGTGATGATTCTTCTCGTCTGTTGATACTGTGCTCAAGCATTTATAATTGTTTGAGATGCACAAGGTTTTAACTTAGCAGCTCAGCCCTGGACTGAAGTCATGCACCAGCAACGAAACATGAGAGATATCGATCTCCAACTACCAATCCATCACCATACTCTCAAGATGTTCCGAATCTACAAAGAAACACAACAACACAATTTTCCCGCAACCAATTATCATGAATTATCGATCACTACTCTCCTGATCTACTGGAATTCTAAACTCAAGAATCACTCAATGGGTTGGTTAAAGGGAAAATCGACAGGAAACCATGGTTTTTACTATCAAATATAGGGGGTTCCTGTAAATTTTCCCTTAAACCAACCCAATGAATCACCATCAACCAAACGACCTACTGCGCTTTTGCAGTGCCTCAGGTCACTTTTTGCCGGAAGATCTTCGCGAGGAACGCCTCTCGGATGAGGAGTTCTACCGAAGGGTGGACCAGCTCACGCAAGACGCGGTGAAGGCTCGGTGTTTGCGAAACAGGCGAAGCAGAGAGACACCAGAAACGGCTCGGTCATGTGGGGGTTTCCTTAAATGGAGGTACCCAAAAATGGATGGTTTATAAGGGAAAACCCTACTAAAATGGATGATTTAGGGGTACCCCTATTTTAAGAAACCTCCATGTGGCCATGTGGCCATGGTTTTGCACCTCAAACAGATGCTGCAATGGTTTCACTCCTGTGAAAAAAGTGTGTCCATCAATCATCCACAACTTGTTTTTGCGAATGGATGAAAATGGTCTCACAAAATCTCCAATTGACTTGCACACACTTGCATTTGAGTGGGGGGATGGCTCAGAAAGCTCTCCAAGAGATGACCAGGAAGCGCTTGCACTTGGGGTGAGGCTCTTTGACAGCGGCACCAGTCACAGCTCGGCATGTTTTGGGGGGATACCCCAATAGCTGGATGGTTTACCCTCTGGTAAACAAGAAAAACTATGGAAAATCACCATTTTTGATTGGAAAATCAAATATAAATGGCAATTTTCAGTAGCTATGTTGGTTTACCAGAAGGTAGACTGGAAAATCAATCTAGAAATTCATGATTTAGGGGTACCCCAATGGATTGGATGGATTGGACACCTCCGAATTGGAAGTGACCTGGAAACCATTTCGATCCAGTTTTGCGGTGTCCCTGTTTTGCTTTTCAGGGATGGATTCAAATGTCCACAATGGGTTCTACTGTCTTTTCCAATTGGCAACAGATGGCAGCCGGAAACCTTCCCCTTGGTGTATCTCAAACTTGGTTGCGCCAAATACATCATTCCTCCCACGCATGAATTTGATTCCTGAAAGACTCATCCTATCTCATCCTCAATGTTCCGCAACATCCTTCAGGCAAGAGTCAGTGCCCCTCAATTGAACATCAAAACAGCTAGACAATGATGAACATGGATGCTTTGTCCTCTTCCTGTGGGAAGCTCATAGGGTTTTGACCCATCCACACATTGTGGAGTCGCTGTCCGATCGCCAGATCACCAGAATCAACAGAGCCTTGGGCTCGCGCTCGAGAAGGTACGACCTACTCTCTTTATGACATGCGGAATAAGACATAACTGGCAAGTGAGACAGGTCCATACAAGTCTACTGTACCAGGTGGTGCCCCAGTTTGTTAGGAAGATTACTCAAACTATTTGTATAACTGGCCAAACATAAACTAACGAACATAGCGGGGGCCCCAAATTGTGCCGATTCCCCAGCAATTCCAGGGTTTGTATTTGCAGGTCATCCCAGTTGTGCATCCTTTGAGGCTCAAATTGGAACATGTGTTATAATGATGGTGCAAATGCACTCAATTTGTCAACCAAATGGGGAATTCTGGATGTGGAATTGTGGCCGTAGGGAATAGAATGAATAGAACCCTTACGCAAGGAATCCTAAAAGGGGCACCATGTTCAATGGCCCTAGATGTGAATCATGACTGGATATTTCACCGAGAAATAATTGCAGAACATTCCACATCAAAGCTCAGTGAGCTGAGATGAACTGAGCATGGTTACGAACCGCTTAGGATTCCTGAGTCACATCTAAGTCTTCAAGTGGTGATCCTCATCACCAGGAGATCAAAGAAGGCCTTGCGCGAAGCGAGATCTTCGTGTGCGGACGCATTCACAAGTGCAAGGTTCGGCGGCTGCGGGGGGTGGCATGGATTGTGGCAAGGCCAATCTGAGGGTTTTCATTTAAGAGCCATGACAACTACCAGGAACCTTGGTTGGTTTTTGGAGTGGCTGAACCACCACCTGGATCCTGGTGCAATAGGGATCGGCAAAACCCAGAATAGGAATGCAAGTTTGCCAATGAATACAAACGGATGAGATAGGGCTATTGTTCTATTTCAGATGGTCTTGTAAGATGACGACCAAACATTCTTAGTATCTATTGAGTACAATGATGCGCATGACAAATATGTGTCAGTTGTTTGCGGTCAAGATGGCCTCTCCAGGCAGCTTTTTTCAAATGGCTGTGACTACCAACCCGTCCAGATCCAGAATGATCCAGATACGTAAAGCATTGCCTGTGCAGAGCATGCAGTTTTCAAACCCAGTCGCCATCCAAAGATGTGTTGTATTGTTGTGAGATGTTGTGAGTGTTGTTTTTTTTAGTGTTTGTTTGTTGTAGCTAACAGTCTGGCAATGTCTGGCATAGATTGTCTCCCCCAGTTTTATTGGGGCCACTGAGGTTGGGTGGGACCGCCACAGGATTTGTGTGCCATGTTTCACGCAGCAAAAAAGGTGGAACGCAGCAAGTCCCTGGACCCACGAAGGTGGTTTCCTAAAATGGAGGTACCCAAAAATGGATGGTTTATAATGGAAAATCCTATTAAAATGGATGATTTGGGGGTACCCCTATTTTAGGAAACCATTATAAAAGTACATAAAAGTACTAAAAGATCTGCTTTCACTACATTTCAGTCCCAAGTTTCTCCAATCTTTGTGGGTCAAGGGTCGTTTCGTAGCTACAGTTGCAGGATAGGGAGCAACTTCGCCAAGACTTGGAGATGTTGCTCAGCGCCTTGGTTGGTGACCTTCAAATGGCCATATTTTTGGGTGGTTTACGGTTTACCCTCTGGTTATTTAACATCGCCATGGAAAGTCCTCATGAATGGAGGTTTTGATGGGAAAATCATCCAAAACTGGCAATTTGTCCATGGCAATGTTAAATAACCAGAGGGTAATTGTGAAAACTGTGAGTCTGTGGATATTCATGGCATATCACGGATGTTTATGGATATTGATGAATGTCAATGAATGTTCATGGATATCAACGTATCAACGGATATCAACGGATGTTCATGAATATTGTTGGGAATATAATGCGGATATAATAAAGGCAATGATGGTGATGGTACCCGGTGGTGCCCCAGATTGTGAAAGGTAACTTGGGAGCCACATCACTAGGCTAACGGATTGGTTTTATGGGGAATGTATCTGTCCTCAAGTGGGTTTATAAACCAACCAGCATAAATGGGGGGGGGGGCACCATGTTGTAGAGGATTCCGACTGTCGAATATGGGCTTTTAATTTAATTTTGAAAAACTAAAATTGCAATATAAGTGGTAAATTATGGTCGGTATTGGCTGGTTGTGAACTGTGATTGGGAATGTCCAAAAGTCACTAACTGTCACTGCAGAATACTGCAGATAAGTGTTTTGTTCATCAGCGGGATAGCAGTATAGTATATATTTTACATATGGTCCAGCTGATGCCAAGTAATTACATGCATCTATAACCATCTATACATATGCAGGTACATATACTGTATACATACTATTAAATACAATTTAATGAATTATATATATATATACATAATTTCTTTAAGTGGCCCAATCCTCAGAGAAGAAAGACCGCCCAGCCTTTGGGGGGGTGTTGTGGCTGAACACCTTAAAAAGACCATCCCGTAACTGTGAATCTTGGCGTGGTCTTCAAAAATGGTCAATGCTGGATTTTGCTAAACCCCGAGGTTGTTGATCATTGGGGCTCGGGTTGCCATTCAAGTAGTAAAGCATCACTTCTCCAGGGGGAGCCACCTAAGTAAGCAACTGGGTTTACTAATCTGGGGTTGACACTACATTTTGTTTTTTCATGTTTTTCTTTACAAAGGTTTTTGATGTCTTTAGTCTCACTACTCTAATCACACAATCCGGGACAGTTTGGTTTGCCACGGTCACGGAGATTTTCTCCAAAAGCAGTCAGAGTTGGGGTCTTCCGAGGTCTTCCCACTATTTCCTTCTCTGGGTTGGTGTTTTTTTCAACCCTAGGAATCCCTAGGATGATGATCCAAAGTGACGCCCTCATGGTCAGATGGGTGGCGAAAAACTACCAAGTTCTGGACGTGGGAAACCAGGAAGAACTGACAACAGTCCCAGGTGCCTTGGCCAGCCTTGATTCCCAGGTGAGTTGAGGCTGGAGTACGTGGACGTGCTGATTGCTGATTGTCCACCAGAGTGGGGGACCCATTTTTACGCTTTGTTGGAATGACGGGAGTTGGATCATTATTTGAAGTTCAAGTTGAAAGTTCAACCAAAAATGAGAAGGCACCTGAATTTCAATCATATTTGTCCCATTGCAGATTTTCTACATATGGGATTTATAATGATTTGTAGTTTATTGTATTTGTGGCTCCAAAGCCTTGTGAAGAAGGGCAGAGGTCTTGACGAACCTCGAACGACAGAGTGCACATCCTGAAAACTGTGGTACTGTATCTAGAGGAAAGAAACATTGATGCCTACCGGGCCTACCGTTCAATCTGTGTCACTTTTTCCTGCTCCATTTTGGGATGGGTACCTCAACGAGAGTTGAGGCTGGTTCCAGCAGCGTGGCCATATTTGGAGGAGGCCAGAAGAACTGGGCTAGCCTCTGATCAAACATGGCAATGTAAATCTACAATTTATAGTTTATATTATATTCATTGATATTCCCATTCGAACCTCCAGTTATGTATATTACTCAATTATGAATTTTCATGGATTTCCCATGGTGATGTGTCATTGCCGAAGGTTAATCCCGCTTGTAACTCTTACATGACCATAAATTTGTGGCATAGGTCAGCTGAGCAGAGCACTTGTTCGGTGACGTCAATGTTTAGGGAAAGAAGATAAAGGAAGCAAGAGAACAAGGGCAAGGAACACCCCGAAGAATAGTGGTCACTCTACTCGTCACATCTCGTCACTACATCACACAACCATGCAAGTGGACATGTTTTCCGGTCCCAGAACAGATTCTGATTGACTGGAACATCATCACCATCATCACAATCATAACATTTTTTACTTCAACTTGGGGATTGTAGTGATCACCAGTAATTGATCCTTTTTTGCTGATATTATATAATATATCATCAGAGAACTTATCTATCACCAGAAAACTGAACTATTGGTAGCAATCATGATGATCATTTGAAGAACACATTCAGTCTTTTCTTCTTTATTCCTCTTCAACTTGTTTTCACTTTTCATCGGTTGAATAAAAACATATTCATCCTGATGCTCACTTTTTTCATCATCATAATGATAATGAGAATCATCATCATCACCATCACCATCAGCATCATCACCATCATCATCATCATCATCACAACTAGTTATTAATTGTTCTGGTCTTTCACTTGGGGATTGTAATGATCGCCATTGATCGATCACTATTTTCTGTTCAACTCTTAATAATCATTATCATGATCATCATTTGTATTCAACATGATCATTATATTCACTCTCATCATCACGATCATCAGATCATCAGATGGTGAAATGCCAGGTGGTGCGAGAAGGTCGCGCGCGCTTTCTGGGCGTCTCCAACTTTGATCTCTTGGGGCCCAAGGCGGGTCATAACCATCTATGACTATGGTTTACAGTGGATTATTGAAAACTCAGCTGCTACGGGAAGAAGCCAAAAGTCACTTGAAACTCCAGTCTCTTGGGAGGCTTTTTTCACGCCTGGCGCGGAAATGGGTGAAAATCCAAAATTACATACGTCGCCATGCCCTTATGGCAGTGGGCTATACATACATTTAATACATGTATCTATATATATATAGACATGTTCATGTATATATATATATACATACATACATGCATGTACATATATATATATATACATACATAATATATATATATATGTATACGTACATTATATATATATATACGTACATGATATATTATATCGCATCCCCTGCTTGCACTGCTCACGCCCAACATCAAAACGCATTCAACCCGCAGAGCCATTAAGTAGGTTTAAATGCAGCGACGTAGGCATGAGTCATTGGATTATCAGCCCTCAAAATAGATGGTTCAGCCCTTAAACAATCATGAACAATGTCAACTTGTGCTGGTTCATTTCTACCCGAACGGCCGCTAGTAATTGTGCATATGATATACTGGTGTATGTATGTATATTATAACGACCTCATTGTGACAGCACTGGAATGATGCTTCGGATTCAGGTAACTCCCAAAATGAAGAAACTGTTCATTTTGGTGAATTATGATCAAATTGTTAGGATTTTTGAAATGGCCATTTTTAACAGAAAAATTAATGAAATATTGTGAAAGAACATGTGAAACAACATGGGCTCTACAAAGTTCAAATTTGAAACNTTAACAGAAAAATTAATGAAATATTGTGAAAGAACATGTGAAACAACATGGGCTCTACAAAGTTCAAATTTGAAACAACATGGGCTCTACAAAGTTCAAATTTGAAACAACATGGGCTCTACAAAG